>VYZW01031220.1:1447-159184 GCA_013401315.1 Balaeniceps rex | reverse complement strand
GATAACTGGGGAAAGTTACGTATTTTCTCATGGCAGTGGTGCTGTGTGTGTGTTTGTGTACACAGTGCATAGTATAATGCATAGACATTTAATATATAAATATTAAGTAATACTTCAAATGTGTTCATATTATGAAAAATGGTGCATTTTTCTCACTACAACTAACGGTTATTACATATTAAGTGCTGTACGCTTACTTCCACCACTTTAGTTCATAAACCAACAATTTTCCCACATGCACATGGCTTTCTGAATTCCACATCATTCATTTTCATTTGCTGTTTCTGAACTGTCAGAGCATTAAGTGAACATAAATTTTAGTTTGAAGAAGTTTGACCAACTGAAAAAAAGTATACAGAAGAAATGTATGAAAATAGTCAGAGTATGTACCTGTGCTCGTGTGCTCAAATGTCCATATTTTGGTTCAATAAAAACTTGTGAATATTTTAGGCAGCTGGTGACAGCATTCATAGCGATCCCTGCAGTTTAAGAGATTTAGCGAATCTGTTTTCCCATCATTAAACTTACCGTGAACTGAACCCATAGGCGAGGCTGAGGTTGGGGGTCTTTGTTGGTTTGGGTTGGGTTGGGTTGGGTTTTTTGGCACAAGTTAGCATGGGTTTTTCAGGCAGTTGTTAACGTTGGAAATCACATGACCTCTTCCAGCTCTGAAATGGAAATGGCAACAGCAAAGAGCCAGACAGAAAATGGTTACAAATATCTAGCCAGGGCAAAAACTTTCACATCCAGCTTTGAGAAAATTCAACCAAATCTTTGCTTGCTCACAAACACAGGTTAAGCTTCAGCCAGGATTATTTGTGTGCTTGCATTGTCTTCCGTCAGTTTTGGACGGGCGTTAAGTGTCTTCTTAGGGTTTGTTTGAATGATCATGTTTTAAGATTTTATTTTTTTTCAGGGAAGGTAATTGATTAGACTGCTATGTTTTCAGCAGGTATGTTGTACTTCTAACCTACAAATATACATGCTCCAAACTCAAGGCTTGGAAGAAAATTCTGGAGAGAATAAAAATACAAAATGCAGAAATGCTTAAACCTTCAAGTATTACTAAATGAGATGCTAGTGGTATTTGTACAGTGCTAACCGAGAGATCTTGAACGATAATTTACGGATTTTCACATCGTTATCATTGCTGTGGATTCTTTTTCCCCTCTATTCAGTGCAGCTTTTTTATTTCTCTCATCCCACCTAAGATTCCTCCTCTAAACATGGTTTGGTGGGTCATTGTATGTCGTGTTTCAATCAGAAAACAAGGCATGCTAAGAAGAAAAAAATAATTCAAAGAAAGAAGACCAAAGGATTTGAAAAACAAATTCTTTTAATCAAATTTTTTTCCACTTTTGCAATAAGAAGTGCTCTGCTTATGTTTGTGTTTGAAGATCATAATAATCGATATTAATTTTGGACCATATAATTGATGATCAGAAATTACTAACAAGATGACTGGGTTTTTAGAATAAGGAATTGCAGACAGCTGATCCCAAGCCCAGATAGACAGAATTGTATTAGTTTCTTTTCTTCCCTTCTGCTAGGGAAGATATTGTTGTGCTGGTTTTATATGGATATTCTGCTTGGAATTGTAAGATAATTTAATGTTAAGGATAGGCCAAAGAAAAGTCCATAACCTATTTTATTTACTAGTAGAGATGTACCCTTTATCTCTTGCCTTCTGATCTGGTGGTATAACATATAACACCGTGGTTGCCCTTCCTGGGTATTTAACATTCTTTTATACTACTACCCCAGCCCTCCTAACAGTGATGGCTCGGTTGGTGTCTTACTTGGAACCACTTAGTTCTTATAATCTTATCAGTATACGACATTGCAGCGTGCAAGTCCTTCCTTCAGCCCCTCGGTATTTCAAACAAGCAGCATGCAGCACGTGCATTTCTTGCTGTACCGGCGAGTTTCTGCTCTGCACTAATCGGGGTAAGCACCCAGATCTCTGCTTCACCGATAACTGCTGGGAGCCAGGACCGAGATGTGGATGCTTTCTTACTTCTACCTTGGTTTTATGCTATGATCAATTTCTAGCAGCTTTTAATCTTTTCGTTAGCACCCCTGTATATGTATGTATACATATATTTGTATTTTCCTCTCAAGTGGATTGCTTTTGGTGTACTAAGGTTTTTTTCCTCCAGGTTTGTCACTACACAAAGGACCTTGGTTGTCCTAAATATTCTAAACCAGGTAATACATAATCTGTTCAAGTCAATTCATTAAATCCTATCCTAGTTGCAATTATATGCTTTTGTCACTTCCAATTTGGTTTGTAAGAAATCTTTCAAGGACTCTGTAAACAATTCAGAAGACATTGTTTTATCCTTTTTTTTTTCTACGTGTAATCTCCCTTTCCATTTATTCTGTAAGCAGCCCGTTTTTAAATAGTTAATACTTCCCAGTTACTCTGTGTTTGAGGGCCCTAGCACGTATTTCTTTTTCAGCATTGGCCGAAATTTTGCCAATGGGTTGCGATTTTTTGCTGTGAATACTGTGCAGAGCCGTTACAGAAGTGCTGCAGGGTGCCTGAATATGCAATATATACAAACTCCTAGTGGGATTTGTAAATTATTGCTATAGAAACATTGCGAGATGGAGGACAAAGGGTAGAAAAGGAAAAGCTAAGATCAGGGCAATGGGAAGACAAGGGTGCTGTGGAGACCCTAATGCTACTTTCTACCACATCACCTGTATTTTAGAAGCTCTCCAAATGGCTTGTAAATCCCACGAGGGAGCGTGTGTACATTGCATATGCAAGTGATCTACGTTACCGCTACGATCCATTACTGTTGACATCCCCGTGAGGTAGATAAAACCTGTTTAATTAAGGTAATGATCATCAACCACTGCAGACCAGGTAGCCCAGATGGTATCTCCCAGATGGTATACCCCTGACGATAGGTGTCTTAAAAATACCCAGTTCAGAAAGATGGGTGAAACATCAGTGATAGCGGTCGAGTGACAGAATGCCCCTGTGCAAATACTCCCACGCGGTGTGTGTAAGTGTATCTTGGTTTGAATCTGATCAGAGAACTTGCGAAAGCCAATGAAGTTTCCTCATATTTCTTACAGAAGTGAAGTCTCCTCTATGGCAAAGCAAGAGGGTATAGAACTTCAAGCCTGTAAGTAGCCTTACTGGCTTCAGGACATTAAAATTACACACAGGTTCAATTAGCTCAGTAATTTAGGACCTCTGATTGTTTAACCACCAGGGAAACCTTCCCGACAGTTATGTATCTTGTGCTAGATAGGTGAAGTGATAGTGCTATGCACGGACAAAGTCAAGGTAGTAAGGTTCACAAAAAGCACCATTAAATCATTAGACTCTTTACAAAGTAATAATTACCTTAAGTGCTAAAACCAAATGCTTAACTGTCCTTGGATGTTCTGATCAACATTGCCAAAACCAACTGTTTCTTCAGGTTGCTTAAATACGATGCCACAGCTATGGTCCTCGGTGCAAAATTGAAACAAATATTATATTCCACAAAAAGAAGAGAAAGCTGGAAAGAGACAGAATTCTGGAAAATAATCTTTTTTTTCCCCTTAAGTCTAGGAAAAATACAGTTAATTCTCATGGCAACCAACTCATTGTCAGCTTTCAAAAATTTGTAAGCAACGATGAAGTTGGAAGGACTGAGTTAGATAGATGTTTAACCACTTCTGCAACAGTTCTACATGAGAAGTTTTGAAGGGAAGGAGGAGAGCGAGTTGAAGAGATGTGGATGTCCGTATCCAAACAAGCTTTACTACTGTGTTCTGGGGGATTTGCAGCCACGTCTTTTTATTACATGTCATTGAGTAGCTTTGCTGCAGAGGTGAACATTTCATCTGAGCAGGGTCTTTGCTATTTGCTGAGCTGTGCATCAGCTTTCAACATCTGAAATTCTCAGCGTGGAGCCCCTAGTAGAACAAGGCCAAAGCTGTGTAAATTCCTCCAGTATTTGTTAATGTGACCTGTTTACCCGTCATTTTCTCCTTCCCGTTTCATTTGGAAGTGACTGTCCCTCTTCTTCCTTAAGTTTGAGTTTAATTATTTTATGCCAGCATTAAATGCATGCCCAGTCAACCCTAAAAGCATAACATAACACTAACCATTAAAAATTAAACTCCTTTTCTGTTTAGGTTCTTCTAATTCCTGCAGACACTAGACGTTTCAAACTATATTAATTATGCTTACACTAATTGCAGCAGAGCTGCACATTTTTCTGACATTGCTTGAATTCTCTCAATATTGAAGCTCCCTCACTTAAGCTTTCCCAGATAATTTAAGAAATGTTGAGTTAGAATATCGATGTCTTTTCTCCTCCTCCTTCTCCTCCTTCTCCTCCTTCTCCTCCTTCTCCTCCTTCTCCTTCCTCTCCTTCCTCTCCTTCTTCTCCTTCTTCTTTAGGATTAGTCAGGAGTAATTTGGTTATGCTAGAGAGTGATTTTGGTCAATATTAGTTGTCCCCCAAGAACATTTTCCCGCCAAGAAATGCGTGACCTCAATGCAATTTACAGTCTTTTTGCGATGTGAATCAGGTGATATTATCTCCATGAATTCACCTTCCAGTTTTATTATTGTGGAGTCTACAGTACAACTTTGGAGACATCTTTAGTGAACTGTTAGTAGGGTGGACTCGATTCCAGTGAGAAGAGGTCAATACAACATCTGTCTTTCTTATTTTGCCTGGGCAGTAATGCACACCGTTCTGCTGCTTCAGGAATCTCTGGAGTATAACATAAACTGAGATTTAATGACTTGGAACCTGCTGTTTCAACTGATATTTTGACAAGCTGCTAGCCTGCTGTAGCTTATGCAAGACTTTTTTTTTTTTTTTTTTTTTTTGTATCCTTCACAGGGAGTGGCCACATTGGCAGCAGATTTTACATGTTTACAGTTTCACATATTTTCCAAGTGAAGGTTCCAAGAGAAAAAAAAAAAGGTGAGGTGTGCAGAACTGAGAAAGTCTTGAGTACCTGTCAAGAAAGTAGTAATCCAGTTTATTTATTGTGTTATCATAGACGTGAAGTGTTCTGAATGTGAGCTAGGATGTTAAGAAGCACAAAGGTCAGCTGAAATAGGAGTATTTATAACATGCTTCTATTGTCTTTGCTAGGTGTACAAGCACAGCCTCCCCAAACCATTGGATTTAACAGAAATGGGGCATCTTCATATCGCTGGGGACGTGAACGTTAATTGTGTGTTTCTAACTACAGGTGGTCTAGAGAATATTGCAGACTTTATGATATCACTGAAACACTTTTAATCACCGGTGGCAAGCTTCAGGGTAAAAATAATGGCTACAGTGACGTCTTGAAATAAGAGACACACCAGAGTTTAAGCTGTCCCATTGAAGTGTGCGTCAGTGTTTTAGTTAATGCTGCTTTCGGCTCCTCCGAGGTTTCACTGATTGTCTGGGAGGCATTTCTCTTCCCATGACACTTATTAATGCTTTATGAGGACAAATGTGTGACATGCATCGGGAAGAACAATTGATTTTGTAACCGAAGCCATAAAGCACGTCCCACGCTTCAGTGAGTTACAAGGAGCAGAAGATGAGAAGTTGCCATGAATGTCAGCGCGTCAGAGTCTGATCCTGTTTGCATAAGTCTAATCACAGATACGCCCACGTGAACGATATGAAATTACTCTGACATCACCCTGCTTTTCCTGAGATCTGGGTGCCATGGCTTTTTCTGTCAGTGCATGCTGTCCTGGAGTAAGGGTGCGCGTCTCTCAGTGTGGTTCAGCTAAATGCTGCGGCAGCAGAGGGTAGAACATCAGTTTCACTGCTCGGTAAAAAACAGCGCACAGGCTAGATGTAAGCCAGGAAAATGCAGGACAGCCTTCCTTTGCACTGCAGTTCTCCTTTCTATTCGCTTTCTATCGTGAGAAAGTCTGTATCCAGCAGCCACGAAGTCTGTGCCGTGGGTAGGAAAGATGGGTGTGTGGGGTGGAAGGAGATGATGTACGCTCTGACCAGGTCTCCGTCATGAATGGGAGAGCAGAACCTGGCCGCTCGCTTGACCAGCGTCCACCCGTCAGTCTGGATGTGGTGCCTCGTGCCAAAGTAGCACAGAGCTGCTTTGGGAATGACGAAGCGTGGGTTTTCCCTGTTGGAGTAGTACTGTACGCAGAGATTCCCGGGCAGACAGTGTGGGGAGAGTTACTGGAGTGAACTGTCAGAGGAAATACATGGAAAAAAGCACTTGTTGCTTTGGAAATTAGCTGTAGTCTCGGAGTACGTTTTTGGGGTTATTTTTAAAGAACTAATAGAGACAGAAACTTGAACTTAAAGACTAATTGATAACTTGGTCTCTGCTTTCCTCAGGAACCAGCAGAATTGATATGTCTCTTGCTACTTCTCCTGTAGAATGTAGGGGTAGCTCCAGATAAACAAATTATTCGGTCCTGAACTAAGGGATCGCTTACTCGCCATTTCAGTTACGATTAAAGCTAGCGGGAGATGCAATGCATACAGGAATTCTAAGTCCCAGGTTCCTTCAGAAACAGTGGCAGGATTTCAAGTTTCTTAAACATATTGGGTTTACTTTGTTCTGTCTATTCTGGAACATTTAGGTCAGTGAAAAGTTCTGCTTAAAAAGAGATCTCGTGGTCTTTTTAGTAGAGAAGATGCTGGGTTTGGGGCTACAGTCGTTGAACGTTAATGTAATAGTTAAAATGAATACATTAAAGAAGCATGGTCAAACCATTGTATCTGGCTTTATATATTCAACTAATTAGTTTATCAATTAAAAATTGATTGATTTTGCTTTTAATTCAGGGCACTTAGCATATTTGTCTTTTCCTAGTAATTTGCTAGTCAGGTACCTTCTCTTTGACTATCGTTTGTTCAATAAATTTCAATACAAGTGGATTACTCCAGCATTAAAAAGACATGTCTTTCCCCGGAGCACTTTTCTACAGAAACTAAATGTTGGCTTCTGTTCTCAAAGCCTGTGGCTGCAAAGCCATTCCTGGGTTTGGATTCCTCACCTGACCACAGTAAGACCGTCTGGAAAATGGAGCGGCATCTGCAGGTGCCTTTCACAGACTGTCTTTGGAAACTTGACTTAAAATCAGTCTCTCTGTGCCTGATGTTCTTGGAGAAAATCAAGAGGCCAGAAATTACAAGCATAAAAGTTACAGGATGTTTTCTTTTTAAATTATAAAACTCAAGGCCGGATTAATTCTGCTCTTCTCAAATATGTAGAAAGGCCTATGTCTGGTTGAGAAAAACATTGGTGATTTTTGAATCAAAACTTCCATATGCAACCACCAGGATTTTAAAATCTTTTCAACTCATTGTCGGATAAAATGGGAAGGTCACATCAGATTTGATTCTGACATAAACAATTTTAAAGCTGACGTCATCAGAGTACTGGGTAATATAATATTCATTTATATCTAGTTTCTGCTCAGGACCTTTTCTTTGAGACATCCATAGGCAGACAGACTTTGCTGCAAACAGGAGGATTTGGGAGAGGCTAGGCTGAGGTAAAGTGTTTCGTTTTGCTGTGTGATACCACTTTATCAATGTGGTCAAAAAGCCCTTTTGGATTTTGTCACTCTTGTGACATTTTGTTGCTAATGGAGTCTTTTTTCCAAAACAGCAGTATTAGCTGTATCTCCTTAGAAATGTAAGTAGGGACTCGTGGGGGGCTGTCACAAGTTTCCCTCTGTGGGTAGATTCAGGCATCCTGATTGTGGAACCTCTTCCAGAATTAGTGCGTGGAAGCTGGTTCACATATTTGTATGCGCTACTCCAGTGCAATCTCTGCAAGGCGTGTGAGCAGGCATAATCGATATGGAATTTCATTATAATGTTTCCATAGGCTCAAATTAAAAATGTGGTTTAACATTACTCTTAATTGAGCATAACATTGAGCAGACATCACCATGCTTCAGTCGTGGATTCCTTCCCTTGGCACTGAGTCTACTGATCACGTGCCTTTGAGGTGAATCTGTTCAGTTTGTAGATTTGTTAGAAAACTATTAATTTTATCCATGGATTTCTGTCAGATCTGTGAGCTGAACCAACTCACCTTGTTGGCTGCATGATCATTAATTGATCCAGTGCAAGAAAAACAGTGGGAGAGCAAGGCCAGGGATAAGTAAACTGAAATTCCTTTTTTTTGGAAGCAAACCTCAATTATTCTAGATTAGCGCTAATATGAAACTATACTCTAAGATTTTTAAAATTTTTTTTCTAGGTAACAACACGGTCCAGCGTGGCTACTCAGGCTGATTTGTCATTATTCTGCTTTTAAAATGAAGAACATCAACTTGGACGTAACCTTCCTATTGAATATAAACTGAAAAACCCTTTGGTTTTGGGGGGGAATTTTTGCTCACTCAGGCTCTAACAAAGAAGGCCAAGCATTCTATAAACGGTATTGCTAGTGTCTGATTTATAACAGTGTGGGACGCAGTTCTATAATGAATGTAAAAAAATGTAACGGGTTATAATATAATCATTTATGTTTGTGTGTCTGATCAAATCTTTCTATTAATCTATTTCTGGGAATCCGCTCAGAAGCTGATGTGAGATTTCTAACACCGTTTATTATGACAAATAGTTGAAACTTGAAATGTGAAATGAGTTCCATTGTCACCTTTAATGTGTTCAGGAGCCTGTACCAACAGTTCGAATGCTTACCGATGGTTCTGACCTAGCTGAGCTCACGCAGAACACTACTATTTTTAGAATGAATAATGGCCGGAGCAGAAAACATATGCTTGCTGAACTATTAACTATAGTATATTGGAACGTACTGCAAGTACCCAGATGAACGGTGACCACGTTTTTCTTAAGATTTATGGAAGATCCAATACTAACAATAATGTATTATCCCAATATGCTTGGAATCTTGGGAAAATTAAATAGTTTTGCTTATGTTCTACAACACTACCTTTAAAAAAACCCCAACTTTTGAACATCTTTCAAATGATTTGAAAATGCATTTTAATAGTAGGTGCTGTAACTGTTATAGCGATGCTATGAACCAGCCATGTCCTAAAATAATCCTTCCACAAATCACTGTCAAATATCGTGTGTAGGTTCTATTCTCTACCTTAATCTGTAAGCTCAAGATAAGTAGTATCGATTTTAGTAAATGTGTCCCTTTTTATTGTACTTTACATTCCAGATAGGTTTCAGCAAGGTTGATGTTGAGGAAATGCTTCTACCAGGTAATGAGGCAGATGAAGCCTTTATTCTGGGTAAAAAANAAAAAAAAAAAAAAAAAAAAAAAAGGAGATTTGGGTGCCTTTCTGGTTAACATAATTTCTAAATTACCCTAGGTCCAGAGAATCTATTGCTGTTTTCATTAGTCACACTTCAGGAGGTTCACCACTCATTTCAGTTAATTTTGGAACATAATTCCAAAGCACTGACAATTTCCAAGTTTGGCCTCTAGTTTGGATTGTAACCATAAAAGATACCAGACGTTGCAAAACCTAGGCATTGCAAAATCTAAACCAGTTCTTGTTCCATATGTTCTAAGACTGTAATTCTGTCCTGGCGGCCCTTCTATGACCTCTTCCAGAATTTCAGCCGTTTTTTGTTTTGGAAAGAAGTGAAATGTGGTACGCCTCCAGACACGTAGTGATTTGCCAGTCCACCTGAATCCTTCTCTACTAGGTGAACACGTCACTGCTGCTTCCCAGCGCAGAGGTTTGCGATACTGTATCACCTCCACGATGAAATCATGTAAGGGAAAAAAGATTTTCCAACTGTTCTCCATACGCTTTGAATTACTCTTGCAGTCTCCCTTTCTGGAGCTTTCTGTGATAACCCAGCTTCCAAATATCAAGCTCCATGGGAGATTTGTTATTCCATTTTGCTCCTTCTGGCTATCCAAACTATAAAATTACCTTCCAAATTAGACAGTTATAGAATTACTCTAGCAATCTCCTTGGGCTCCATATTAGCCCAAACATGCTGATGAATCTAAAATGTACCCTGGTATTTTTCCAAAGATTTTGATTTTTCACTGACCTGGAAATTCCATGCGTATGCCCAAATTTCTTGTACTTTTTCTTTGACACAAAAACCATTGGCGTTTTCAGACTGTTTCTTATAGTGAAAATGCACTATGAATATCGTCCTTGATGTCCTTCCTGGCTGATCCCGACTTGTTTCTTCTACAGATTATCTAATTTTGTTGCAACTGTGAAACATGCACTAAACCTGCTCATTCAGTGAACACGCCGGAAAATTGCATTTCCTTGTCAGGTTGCGTTGCTTCAATCTGTGTAGCACATATAAACCAATTTCCCTGCATCATTTCAACCATTGCCAAGTCAAGTCCATCATGACTTTTTGATGCAGCTAATATTCAGGAATTGATTCACTTCCTCTTTCCATCTGTAAAAGGAGAAGTCCTCTGCAAGCACCACTGACTTTGGGGATAGGTGGCTGTGTAGAATTTCTGCAGTGTCAGCAAGTGTTTTCTTCGTTCTTTGTAGGATCCGTAAGACTGCACAGTAGATTTATACCTGCTATGCCTTTATTAATCTCCATTCTATTACATAAAACTGCCATCGTTTTCCTAACAGGTAGTATGATGGTGGTGTTGGCTTGAGTAGCCTAATATTTGAGGAAGGGTTTTTCAGAGAGGCTGGGTGGGAGATTTTTGCACCTTGGAATCTGAGCCACTTACTGGTGGGCTGGAGTTCTAGCTTCACTTTTTACGGCTTCCATAGAATCATTTAGGTTGGAAAAGACCCTTAAGATCATTGAGTCCAGCTGTTAACCTAGCAGTACCAAGTCCACCAAGACTTTGCAAGACTTGCTCAACATCTCTGCATTAGAACTGTGATTTGGTCTTTCCAGCTGGCTCATAGTACCTGGCTTACACACTCTGTACATGGGGGAGACCCCTCTGGAACAGCTGAGTTCATATTAAGCAGAAGTGGATTTTCACTGGTTTGAAATAATTTGTGAAGAAGCTACACTCTCTGGTGGAGACTTAAAATGTCAAATTTATGCCTCAGGTGAATTATTAAATCTGTGCTGCCAGCCACTGGAAACCTGGAGTTTCAAGGGAAATAGGGAAAGTAGGAATAAGCAAATAAACAAAATACTTTTTTTTAAAGAAATTATCACCCGAAATTGTTCTCCTTTCATTTTCCTACTCCCTACAAGACACTACTGACTACCACAAGTCAAGTTACTTCTGGTTTCTCCATCTGTTAAAAGACAAAAAAACTTTTCTTCTGTAAACCAACCGTATAACCAAGAATTAACTTTTTTGCTTTTGTTTTTTGCTTTTTTCCCCTTCTAGTCCAAAAAAGGCTGAGGTTTCTTTTCCTTAACTCAGCAAGCAGAGGTCTGGTCATCTCAAAGACACTAGGGTTTGCAGGTTAACAGGTGCACCTTCGTAAAAATCTTCATGCGTGCAGGGACGTATTTAACATGGTCCTCTCGTTTAATTCCAGATTAGAGCCCTTTTACACAAAGAAAGCCAGAGAATTATTTAAACAACTATTAAACTGTTCTGTCTAAGCCCTTTGCTCTTTGTGGTAGTTTATGATGTTCTGATTATGATGTTCTGATAAATATTGAAATAGGAAAACCTTCACTCATAGCTTAAGGGAGAAGAAGGTCAGGGATTCTTATGACTGAACAGATTAACAAAAGTGCCATAAGGTTGTTGATCCATGGAACAAACCATTTCATCATCGGTGATATTCTCTTTTTGAGGGACTAATTCTGATTGAAAAATTCCAAAGCCCTCAACTGCAACTACCGGGCCGTGACCGTACTGGTCATCCCTCTGTGTGCTAACGATAATCAGGAGTGCCCAGAGTGGGACTGAAATTCTAGTTTGCTCAGCAAAAATAATAGAGCTGATTGATTGAAAATTACTGAAAATGGGCTACTTAGAAAATTTCAGTACAACCTAAGGAAAAATTCTAATTTAAGCATGTATTATTAAAACGTTCTTCTGATTATGGTCAGATTTAATCATAGGCTTATACGTGTTGAAAATCCAGGGCCTGGAAATCATATCGTTCTTTAAAATACTAATGCTATGTTTAGATGATGTAGTCTAAGAGCGGTAACTTTCCAGAATGACAGATTCTCAGCCTTTTCTCCTAGCGATCTCAGAACCTCGTTGCTCTCAGCAAGTTCTAGAGAAAATAGTTACAGCTGAATTACTCCTAAGCATTGTATGTTTTTTCTATAACAATAACAAATAACATAACTGGAAATACGATTAAGTTGCTTCTTTTTTCTTTTTTTTTCTTCTTTTTTGAGATCAGGTGACTAATAATAAGTTTAATGACAATCACAGTGCCAACTTTTAGACACCTCTCTGAATTTGAAATGCTGGTTCCCCAAGAAGTCAGAGGGTTATACTGAATACACAAATTAGACGCTCAGGATCCATTGTGCTAACAGGGGAGAGAATAATGATTATAATGATTTCTTTAATGGCACGTAAAAAATTCCCAGATCACTCTTTACCCAATTCCTTTTGATTTTTGGATTGCATCCACGTATTTTCCGAGGGACTTTATTTAGGCATCTCTGATGAAGCCCAGTTAAGTAGCAGGAACGTCATATCATGCTACAGGTTTTTCTGAGGAAGATAACAGATAACTTTCTTTTTCAACATATATTTGTTGAAAACATGACTTAATTTTCTTCTTAAAAAAGAGAATTTTCTTTTTGCTTAAACATTCCTGTGCAAATTGTACTGTAGGCTGTTTCTACTACGTAGAGCATATTTACTAACATTTTGAAAGAGAACATTTAAATTAAATGCTCTTTTCTTTATTGCACTATTTTAACTGAATGTTACTACAATTTATACAAAGTCACGTACCTCTGTGAATTATGGAAACCCCTTGATTTCAACAGCAAGGTGTTACGTATCCTGTTTATGCCACTGTTGTAGTTAGAATGTCCTGGATTTTGAAATTTGCTCAGTTAATATACATCAATTATCCCTGCTAAAGAGCATAATTTCTTTCACACGAAAGATTCATTAAAAATTAAAAATTAATTGCCCGTGACCCAGAATGATACTGCATCTCAGCTGGCATGATAAACACTACGGTTTGCAAACCATATTTTCTTTTTTTAACCTTTGTAGCATCAACCATTATTGATTAAAACTGACTGGCGCTGCCAACTACCACGTAGCGCAGTGCAACAGCAGAGGACTACCAGGAACGTCGTTAGTCCCCAGCAATCAAACACACGAGCACATAAATTTACACCGCTGTCTCTTAAAACACAGTTAATTTGTTCATGTTTTCCTAAGAGCAATTAACAGCAGGCAGGAGTTTTAATGAAATAAGGTGGGGATTCCCATAGGGACTATTTGTAATGAACATTACTGAGGAGCAGTGGCTTCGAAGTGTTTACATTAAGACATGATTAATAACAAGGCCGTTAAGCTACACATTAGGTAAAATGCAGACCCAAATTAAGGGATATTCCTAATTAAGTTATCATGCTCATTGGTATATTCCCTGCCTAAGTGTATTTTTGGGGAGGGGGTTGGTTTATTTAGGGGGTGGTGGGACTTACCTCTCTTAATTTTTTTCCTGCCGGATCAACAGCATTCAGGTAACTTCTTGCACAAAGATAATTTTCAACAGCGTAAAGGTCCAGCGAAGTGGGGTTGTGTGGAAACATTTAGGAATTTCAGTTACAGTGTCTCTGTATGACAGTTGCTTGGAGCTGTACAAATGAGCTCTTAAGGGAATTAATTAACTTTCTGTTAGGGTTAAACAAGACTGTTGAACATGCCAGTGGAAATGAAGTTTTGGGAGCCTGTTAGAAAATCTACCAAAAGTTTAATAATCAGGTTCTTAATTTCTGCGTGACTGAGTAGTGAATCAAACATGCTCATTAAAAAAAAAAAAAAAAGAAGTGTAACTGATAATTACAGTTTTATCAAATACAGAATGTCTGATCTTAGTTTTGCTGTGTAACACTTTATTCCAGGTTTCTTTGAGTTAAATAAAGCCCTTGAGATGACAGCTTAGGATGTTTCACTGTTTAGATGTCTAGTATGTTTAGATTTCAGAGAGAAAAACATAATGTAAATCATGTTATTTTCACAGGCAAAACCAACTGCACTGGCAGCTGTTATAAAAGTGAGGCTAAAAAATCTTCAGGAGCTCTTTAGGTGAAATAATTACCCAAAACGTGAGAAGCATATTTAAGAAACTTAGGCCAGCAAGTGAGATTTTTTTAGAGGCGCCTAAGTGATTTAGAAGCAAAACCGCCACTTGAAATCAATGAGATTCATGCTCCTAAGGAAGGTAAGGACTTGAGAACATCTATGACAAGATGAAAAAAATGCCTGGATTTTTAAAAATGTAATGTCAGTGTTCTACAAGACTCTTGGACGTTCTACAAATCGTATCGTGATATAATTTCGTAATTATTGGTATCACTCAACTCAAAGTAGTATTTGACTTGGCTTGCTTTAAAATATTGATGCAATTAAAATTCCCTTGCGTATGTTTCGTGAACGTCAGCCTTCCGAGCGAGGGTGCCTGGATGTTGTAGCAGATGACTCGCAGTGCTGTTCACAGCACAGTGTCTTTAATCTGGTTCACTGACTCCCTGCGGCAAGTTTTGAAATCAGAAACAGTTGCGCTTATAGCTCCTGACTGAGCAAACGAAATCTGCTGTTGTGGTTGCATTGCCTTACCGCAGTCCTTTGAAAGTGTGACACTTCAAGCAAGAAATGTACCGCTTTCATTACGAAACCTCCCAAATCAACATGGCCAAATAGTAATTAACATTTACATAAGGTGACTTTCCAAATCAGAATTCATTCTCGTTGTGGATTCATGGTTTCTTTCTGGAATGCTTAAGCATCGCATGCATGTGAGGAAAATCAGTTTAACGAGACTTGGAGCTCTTGCTATCGAATGCATTACGTATTCACTTGCTTTTAGGGCAGGAGTTCTAACGGGGACCGTTACTCAATGCAGACACCAAGCAAGGTAGCGCCAATGAAAACTGGCAGTGAAGTAGCGTTGTGCTCTGCGCTGGAGTTATAAAGACTATGTAGGTAATTCGGCCAGGATGCAATAATACGTGGTGCTAATGTATACGTGCTAATGTACGTACTGATACATAATTAGTACGGTGTCCTAACTGCCACTGATTTCTAGTGAAATGAACTTAAAGCTATGCGTATGTGTACATTAACCACACTGGTGCTTTTTCCACTGAATTTGCTGTGTTTTCTACGGTACTTCAGACAACTAAAAAAAAAAGGTACATTTATAAAAAGTCATGAGAACATTTATCTTTATAAAACTTTATAGATCCTGATACTGTACCTAAGATCTTGGTGATCTGATTTTTTCACAGAAAGAAGGACGTAATCTTTGTGTTGGTAGACAAGCCCCTAAGTTTCGGTCATCTAGGGAGAAGATGGATGCTTCCCCCCACCAGGACAGGTTAGCTGAAGAAGGGGCCTGAACGTTAGATGATTTTGTCTGTTAATTAACCCTTCAGATTTAGAATGGTTTCAAGTATCCCTTCAAATGACTCATGTGAAGCTTTTCTCTGCTTCCTTAAAGATCCTGTGTTTTCGTCTCACAACGGTACTTACACACACTAGTCAAGTCCCTTCTCAAGCTTTTGGTAAGATAAATATACCAATTTCTCTGTAAAGTGCTTTTAAAAACGTGATTCTTGCTGAGGCTACCTTCTTCTTTCTAAAGTTCTCTGTTGTCTAATAATTGTTTTGCTAAACCAATTGCAAGGGAGATTTTGCTCCTTCCAAATAAATCCAGCTGAGTAATTGCTGTTCTCTAGCCTTGAGTTAAGCATTAATTCCAAAGCTGTTATAATAGCTGCTATAAAAGCGCTGTTACAAATTTTTATCATACAACTCAAGTTTTATGATGTAAACATTTGTACCTAATGGACAAGATTACAAGTTGGGAAAATATATGGTGATTTTGTGAATAGAATAAAATATCCTAAATATGAAGGAAAACTTTTTTTTTTTTTTTTTGGTAAAATACAACGAATCTGAAAATTCATTCTATTTCAGTTTATGGCCTGGTGAATATAGCACCAAAGCAATTCACACTGTCTCCTTCTGTGTCTATTCTATAGGTTACATCTGTTAAGGAAATCATGAAAGATTGGTTTCCCATATGAACAAGTACAGCAGTTGTTTCAGTAGAAGACAAAGTATCGTAAGAGAAACGTGTATCATAGAATCCTAGAATGCTTTGGGTTGGAAGGGACCTTTAGAGGCCATCCAGTCCAACCCCCCTGCAGGGAGCAGGGACATCTTTAACCAGATCAGGTTGCTCAGAGCCCCGTCCAACCTCACCTGGAATGTTTCCAGGGATGGGGCCTCCACTACTTCTCTGGGCAACCCCTTCCAGTGCTTCACCACCCTCAGTGTAAAACATTTCTTCCTTCTATCCAGCCTAAATCTGCCCTCCTTTAGTTTAAACCCATCACCCCTTGTCCTGTCACCACAGGCCTTGCTAAAAAGCCTGTCCCCATCTTTCCTCTAGGCCCCCTTGAAGCACTGCAAGGCCGCACTAAGGTCTCCCCGGGGCCTTCTCTTCTCCAGGCTGAACAGCCCCAACTCTCTCAGCCTGGCCTCGTAGCAGAGGGGCTCCAGCCCTCGGAGCATTTTTGTGGCCTCCTCTGGACCCGCTCCAACAGCTCCACAAGTCCTTCTTGTGCTGAGGGCTCCAGAGCTGGACGTATCTGATGTGATAGACTCAAGGGCTCCTTTGAGTTAGGTCTTGGCCACGGAACTCAAGTAAGTAATACAGGACTCCATCTGCGTTTCCAAAGCCGTGTTAGGGTGCCACAGTCAACACACCGTTCATTCAAGCGTCTTGCATGGATAGGACGATGCCAGTTACTGTGTCCTTAAGCACAAGTCTCTATAAGCATAAGGACCGCTCCAGCTACAGAAATGCAATGATTTCAGATATTTCGTTGCCATAAAATTAAAACAAACAAAAATCGCCACAATGCTTCCATGCAGTTTGTTATATACTGGAAATAAAGGGCAGTTCTGGAGAGCCTGGGTTAAGCTGTGGACATTAACATTTCTAAATCTAGTAAATGATTTAAAACAGCCATTATAATGAACCAATGCCAGTGTAATTAAGTATAAAGACTCTGCGAATCATACATTAATCCCTCTTTTTAATTTTCAGCATCACTTTATCAAGAAAAAAACCCCTCAGCACATCTGTTGATGTATTTTAAACTTGCTATTTATAAAATTTTGGAAAACTACTTGCCTCTGATTGCCCCATTTCCATTATATACATATTCAGATGTGTAATTATAGCAATTCAAACCCAGTCTGTACAGCACAGTATTAAATACAAGACAGGTTTTAATTAGAAATAGAAAGACAGGTATTGCGGGTTTGTAAAATATCTTTTTTGTGTTACTACCTTTGGGAGTCGTGATAAAACCCAACTTTCAAAGTTAATTGCTTTATACGGAAACCAGTGTTTCTGGAAGCAATATGGTAGCGTTGTTCATAAGAACTGCAACCTACTGTAGATGAACTTTTAATATCTGAAAATGAAAATGCCATAATTCTTGTAAAAAATGCTTGGGTATTGAATTGTTCTCCACTCATGCTCATGGCACCTAGAAATTGCGTTGGCATTTTTCTTTTCTTTCAAGTTCTTCCAATTTTTTATCATAATTTGTTTCAACAGTTCAAGTTGAAAAAAATGTTTACAAATTAAATTTATTTCTGTTTTATAGGATTTAAACCAGAATGATTGTTAGTTCTTCCAAATACTATAGATAAATAACTGCATATATAGATCTTGAGTTTAAATAAAATCGCATTGAAAATTGGAAGTATTATTACTTTTTTCTTTCTGTTTTTTTCCTGCTTCTAACAGTAAGCACTGATAACCAGTCCTTTTCATTTTCGCTTTTCTGTCTATGTAGCTTTTCTTTATTTTCTAAATTTTGGAGAAAAAAAATGCAAGTAACCAGAAGAGTGGAAAAATCTATGAAGCTTTCACATTGACCTTTCAAAATCTGTAAGTTTTGGTCTTGGTGGTTTTTGTCGTTGCTGTTGAACCATGCGTGTTCCCACGGGCTTAAGTTCCATTGTAAAGGCATTGATTATCAGCAAGAGCAGGTACTAATGTTTTATGGTATGGAAACAACAGTAACATTTTTTACTTGTTTTGTGCTATTAAATTGATGAGAAAATACTCTGCACCAATTTTTTTCATGCTCCCTGCACAGAAAACAATATGTTTCTAATAAAGGAGTATATACTCTCTGAATATCAAGTAAATACAGAGTGCTTTGAAGATTGTCCAACAAGCATGGACAATAAACAGCAAACTCTGACTTTCTGAATACCAGGTTGAATCAGGTTTGAAACGTGCGTGTGCAGCTGCAGGAATTTTTGGAATACTCACTTCAACTTTTGAGAAGAGGCATTTTTTGAGGTAAGATTTACCGAAACCAACCAACCAACCAAATGTGACTCAAAATAGGTATACCTAGGTTTGGTTAGTTACCCTCCTACATGAGGAAAGAAATCTACCAACACGAACAGGACATTCTTTGCTGTGGGGGTGGAGTTCACCTCCCTTATCTTTATTTGCCTAAAAAGCAGGTATCTAGCCTAAGCCAGTTAGCCAGCACAGTGTTCCTGGGAAAGGAGCCGTTGTTCATACAGGGCAAATGTAGGATACAAGAATCACCATCTTGAAGTGCGGATCTTACTCAGTTGATTACAGAGGTAGCCAAGATGAATCACAGAATCACAGAATCATTTGGTTGGAAAAGACCTTTAAGATCATGGAGTCCAACCGTACCTGTCCACCACTAAACCATGTCCCTAAGCACCTCGTCTGCCCGGCTTTGAAATACCTCCAGGGATGGGGACTCCACCACTTCCCTGGGCAGCCTGTTCCAGTACTTGACAACCCTTTCGGTGAAGAAGTTTTTCCTAATATCCAATCTAAACCTCCCCCAGAGCAACTTGAGGCCATTGCCTCTCGTCCTATCACTTGTTACTTGGGAGAAGAGACCGACCCCCACCTCACCACAACCTCCTTTCAGGCAGTTGTAGAGAGCGATAAGGTCTCCCCTCAGCCTCCTCTTCTCCAGGCTGAACAACCCCAGGTCCCTCAGCCGCTCCTCACAGCACTTGTGCTCCAGACCCTTCCCCAGCTTCGTTGCCCTTCTCTGGACACGCTCCAGCACCTCCATGTCCTTCTTGGAGTGAGGGGCCCAAAACTGAACACAGCACTCGAGGTGCGGCCTCACCAGTGCCCAGCACAGGGGACGGATGACTGCCCTGGTCCTGCTGGCCACAATATTTCTGACACAAGCCAAGATGCCGTTGGCCTTCTTGGCCAGCTGGGCACACTGCTGGCTCGTACTCAGTCGGCTGTCGACCAACACCCCCAGGTCCCTCTCTGCCAAGCAGCTTTCCAGCCACTCCTCCCCAAGCCTGCAGCGTTGCATGGGGTTGTTGTGGCCCAAGTGCAGGACCTGGACTAGCCTTCAACAGATACCTAACTTCTGGATGGTTCTTGAATCCCTCTCCAAGTACTGAATATATTTTAAGCAGGCCTATTTCTTTTGGACAGAACTGCACTAGTGAAATCCACCTTCCTAGCTTGAGGTCATATGCATTCAGACAGATAGTTTTAAGACACTTTTATTATATTTCAGAGACACAAAAAGATTAGGGCATGTGTTTTCTGTGTAATACGTAATTATTAAATTATAATGCATTATTATGAAA
Source organism: Balaeniceps rex (assembly GCA_013401315.1). Classification (NCBI taxonomy): domain Eukaryota; kingdom Metazoa; phylum Chordata; class Aves; order Pelecaniformes; family Balaenicipitidae; genus Balaeniceps; species Balaeniceps rex. The sequence goes on along the minus strand of VYZW01031220.1, from coordinate 139,414 downwards.
TAATGAGTAGTTTATAAATTGTGCATAGATGGTAACACAGCAGGAGAAACTGAATTTATGCCTATGACTTCACCTGCTGCTTTTAACTATTTTTGTTGTAATAATCCTTGTCACTCCTTGATCTGTTTCCATATAATTATATTGAAATTATCTTCCAAATCATTCAGGCTTCTTTCCCAGAAATCTCAGCTGTTCACAGTCTTTTCTGAGGCCAGGTTTCTTCAGTTCCTGGCCATCTATTGAAGAACTTGGCCAGAACTTCTCCACAGTTAGCCAATACAGATTTTTTTAGGGCATTGAATTGTTAAGCTAATCACTGACCTTAACAGCAAGTCTGAGCCTGACAAGGGCTGTCGTCAGCATCGTTCGTGTTCTTTATCCAATAGATCACCCTCAGAACTCCTATTAGAAAATAGGATTTTACATCTTTAAGCTACTGTGCTCAGAATATTAAACTAATAAAGTGGAAATATTTCAACATATGAATAAAACATGTTGGGCTTTGACTGGAAACTGTTGAAGATGTTATTGACACTCCTTACTTTATATTAAAATTCCCGCTCATTGTAGATGGATGAATATACATGCATTTATTGAGGATCTAGGCCAACATAGAGTAGATTTTCTAAAGTACATTTCTATTTTTTGTTTCTATTGTCTGTTCTCTATTTTTAGATATTTCTATTTCTAGAGATCTTTTTACTCAAGTGTTACTGTATATTCAGTATTAGTTTTGTCCTAATTTTATAGGTACCCCAGTCTTTCTCCTGCATCTGACAGAGGGAATCCATGTTTCCTCTTGCCTTCTTAGTTGTTACTTTTTTGCTTGTCCACATCTCTCTCTGTTAAATTTCATTTGTTCTGCCTGTTGCACCGTTTATTCATAAAGCTTTATCATTTTTTTTTCTGAAATCTTTTAGTCTTGTATAACATTTATTAGCTTAAGGAGCAATCTTTGTTCTCTGTAAGGTGTTGTTAAGGTAGCTTTGATTTCAGTGTTGATACCGTGACCTGTAATGTTCTGTAGCATATTATCATAGAAGAATCATTTAGGTTGGAAAGGACCTTTAAGATCATCGAGTCCAACTGTTAACCTAACATGGCCAAGTCCACCACTAAACCATGTCCCTCAGCACCCCATCTACCTGTCTTTTAAGTCCTTCCAGGGATGGGGACTCCACCACTTCCCTGGGCAGCCTGTTCCAATGCTTGACAACCCTCTCCACGAAGAAGTTTTTCCTAATATCCAATCTAAACCTCCCCTGGCACAACTTGAGGCCATTGCCTCTCATCCCATCACTTGTTACTTGGGAGAAGAGACCAACCCCCACCTCACTACACCCTCCTCTCAGGCAGTTGTAGAGGGCGATGAGGTCTCCCCTCGGCCTCCTCTTCTCCAGACTAAGGTTAATCATTAGGCACAGATGATTGAGCTTGTTCCTAATAGTTTGCAAATACCCGATCCCTTAAATATCTCAATGAATCACGGTTAAATAAACAGATTAGATCATAAAATGTTTCAACAGCATGTACTTGGGGTTTGGTTTGATTTGGTTTGGTTTTTTCTGTATATGTATGTAGTGGCCTTCATGTAATTCATCCACTTGGAAATTAAGAACTGTTGTTGTGCTGTGTTTGCTCACAAAAATGATAGCAGAACAAAACTCTCCTAATGGAATAGATCTGCTGCTGAAATTTTGGGTTCTGGTGTGACAAAGGAGTGCTGATTCCCTAAATAAACATCATCCCGTGCGGAGAGCTTTTCCCTTTGAAGCTGTGTGAGTTGACTGAAGCTTTGTTCCAGGTCTCTCTGGAGAGGACTGACACGCAGGCTGCTGACAGAAGAACCCCGCAGACGGCTCGAGGGGATTTCTGCATCGCTTCAGCTGCAGCTATGATCAGGTTTTTAAAGTTCTCCTTGAAGGTGGGCTGTAACAGTTTGAAAGGCAAACAGTTCTGGAAGCTTCTGTGGAAGAGGAGGGGGAAACCCAAACAAAAACCCCCCAGAGAAACTCCCGACAGCTAATAACTTGTCTAGAGGACAAAAGGTGAAGTATTACAATCAAGCTCTAAGTATACACTGAAGAAATTACTTGGAGCTTTGGTGACAAATCCTAGAAGGTGAGGTTTTACGTTGTTAATTGCATGGAGTTCTGAGGTAGTAGTGTCACGGCAGAAGGAAGAGCATAGCTTCAGCTTCTGCTGGGAAATTTGGGCAGCAAAAACAGGGGGGGGAAAAAAAAAAAGAAGGGATTTGGAAAAATATTTGTAAAGATTGGTCAGCACTGTGTACAAATGACAGGTCCTGAATTGTTAAGTGGGACTCCTTCACGCACAGAAGGTAGTTCGGTGATCATCTCTTAAGGAATTTTAAATTCTTTTGAAATTTTAAATTCTTTTGACAAACTCATCAAATACATGTTCACAGGTTTTTTTTTTTTTTGGAAATGAATTCCAAAATTTCCGTTCTCAGTCTCTCTCCCCAATTTGTTGATGAATAATACAATAATGTCCTGTATCGGATAATCTGTGTTGTCTGAGAGGCTTCGTTGTACAATAAGGACTCAGATTATCCATAGACCCCAGATTATCAATCACAGTACAAATGGCTGTGCTTGAGAAAAGTTATTACCAGCTAAACAAATGAGTTTTATAATCTAAAGCTACTAAACGACTAGAGTACCCTTACGCATGACGAGCCCTGAGTTCTGATAACGTCGGTGTTGGTTAGATGCGTGCCTAGCTAAATTCTATGATTCTATGATTCTATAGTGAAATGGAGACGCTAGCTTTCCTCTGCTTTCAGCTGTGCCACGCAGATCTTCCCTGGCTTTACACAGCAGGAGGACGAGCAGAACCTGCTGGGGCCATGAAGAGAAAGAGTTTGGGTGGGGAAATTCGGAGGAAAGAGATTCGGCGTCAGCAGAGAGGGAGCCCAGCTGTAAGTAAGAGGTGAGGAGGTGATGAACTGAGGGGCTGAGGAAGTCAAACTGCAGAAACACAAAGCACGGGCACAGAAAGCAGCGATACAAAGCAGTATTTTGTCAGGAAATAGAACTGGGCCTCTGCCCACCATAAAATTTGATTTTCCTGAGCCCAGAACAGAACCAAAGTGTCTCAGATTTCTCCATGCCTGTGCTCGTTAGCAAATTGCTGGGCAGCCCAGTGACTGTCCTGTGTAACCTCTGGTTTTCATCCGCGTCAGTGGAAGTATGAGAGATCGTTCCATAGTCGTCGAAAACTGCAGAAGGAAACTGTGAGGGATTCAAAGATTTCAGCACTGCTTATTACTTATATCAGTGACTTACATCAGGCTACAGAATGGAATTTCTGTTTAGGTTTGGGGTTTTTTTCCCCCCCCATATGTCTGAAAGCAATTTTGCTTGTAAATATTTTGGCTATATGTATCCTGGTGTCATCCCAGGCATTTTATAATCCTATAAACACTTCAGTTCCCAAGAAAGTGCTATTCTACTTTAAAACAATGTGCCAGTTTCTCATAAAGTGCCTGAGCTTGTTATTCTGTGTAGTATGTTTTTGTCACAGCGGTACCAAGTTTCGCTTTTGAGAGAAGAGGAGGAAAACAAAACAAAACTTCTTCAGGGAGATGGGAGCCATCTGCCCCTGTTCCGAAGGACACCAAGGGGATTTCATCACTTTTCTGTTTTTCAACCAATGACAGCTTGTGCTAAGTGAGGCACCCAGTAATTTGAGAAATGCCGGTGTTTCTGATGCATAACGCTTTCTGGAAGTTGACTCAGTCAATATCTGCTGGCCCGTATTATTTTCGAAAACAAGTTCAGCGGATCTTTCCAAAGCAAACCATATGGATGTTTTAGCTGATCAGATATGAATCAAAAATAAACACTTGGGCAGCACATTTCAAAGCCAGTATGCACAAATTAATATGGAGATAATTATCGCTAATTACTCGAGCTGGTCAAGAATGGAAATTTATGTTTTGGAAGAAAATCTGTGTTTTCTGTAGTTTTCCAAAACTGAATAACAACAACGCATTTTACAGAATGAAATAAAACCCAGAATTGCTCAAAATCTTCCAGCTCCATGCACAAAAAGAATTCTACTTTGTTTTGTACTTTTTTGATTTTCCAATTATATTGATTTTTATATTCAATATGATATTCATATTTATAAATATATTTATTTTCAATATAACATTATTCTTATATTCGGTGTAATATTTATATTCAAAACTACTTTTTTCCATGTTGGAGAAGTTAGCCTAGGTGGCTTAGAGCTTTAGTGCAAGGGTTTTCCCATGCTTCTTCCCCAATTCCTTTTTTGAAAACGAAGCGTTGCTGGAATGAACATATCCTACCAACCTTTTTCCTTTTGTCAGAATGGCATAGCCCATTTAAAAGATATTCCATCATAGAACTCCCACAATCCCCTGGAACTTGCTGATAAGTTTGACTTCTTTTTTCTTTTTACCTCACCTGGACCTGTTAGCAGATACTTATTTTAGAGTGCATAAGAACTGCTTTTTATGATTAGCTCTACTGTATTAATCTCAGTTTCTCTCCTATATTTAAAGTATTCATATGCATACACTGAGGAAGACTGGATGAAACAAAAATTGTTGTCCATTTTGTACGTATCCATGTATCATAGCATACATATTCCGGGCAGTGAAATATCATCCGTTTGGAAGTCATGAAGAGTTTTACCATTATCTTTAATGGTACAAAGCGTTCACCCTTGGATGTTGGTTTAGGTTTAGCTAATGTGCAGAAATCTTCATTGTTGCCTCATTTAGCCCAGTTATTATTAGCGGGAACCGCATGCGCAAGCAGTTCAAAGTTTTAATATTGCAGAGCAAAGACCCTACTAAGTTTGCTTTGCTGTAGGTTGTACTTAAATTGTTGGTTGTAAAATAAGTTTTCTTTAAAGTATTCAATAAAAATTTAGGAAAATTAAAAAAAAAAATTGTTTTCTAATATTCCATTCCAGTCCATTGTCCCCTGGTAAAGCTTTTTAATTTTTTTATTTTGTTAAAGCAAATTAAAAATTGACTTTGCATTAGAGCATTTCAGGAAGGAACAGGAATGGAATTTGAATCACAATGCAGACAGTACATTTTTCAAGTGTTATATGCTGTATATATGTGCAAATTAATTACGAACAGAAAATTTTAACTCAAATTAAGTTCATATTTTCAAAATATTACGTCTGTTTTCAAACACTTATCCAACTGTTAATCAAACAGGCCAACATACATTTACTTGCTTGTAAAAGGACTACAGGCAAAGTATATTTCGGTATTTGAACCACGTAAAATTGGGGCAGTCAGTGGTGTGGTTGAGGTAGCTTTTTGATACGAGCTTTCTCGGTGAATTTTTTATTGCAGCAGTGTTTCCATTGCCTAGAGCTCAGGGCATCTCCCTTTCCAAACTGTGGTCCTAAGTGTTCCTGGGCAGAGCTACGCCAAACAATCTGGAAGTGATTTCAGCTGTTGGCATACAAACCGTGACTTAAGACCAGCAGAAGTAAAGCACAGTAATACTGCAGAATAAATAAGAAAAAGAAGCACAAGCAGAAGCGTATGCAGACAACATTCTGCATAAGAACTAAGCAGAAAGGCAGACATGAATGAAGAACGCAGGTCTGAACTAACCGACTCTTCAAAGGAGTCATCTTACATGCTGGAGGGACATTGTCTAGAAAGACGTGGAAGGCAGAGCTGCCCTTCGGGGTTATGGACGGCATGGGAACATTCGAGTCATCGCTTGGAAGTTTGCTCCAATAAACTCATTGCAACCATAGTCCTGGATGCTAAAAGCGTTTACTGTTGGGTGAAGCGTTCTGCTGCTAATAGTCTTTATGATGTCAGTGGCTCTACAGTAGTTGGGCTGCTGTACGTTTCTCCTCAGTCAAGATGCATTTTCAGTGTTCCAAACCGGGTTATTAAGCCGTCATCTTCCCGTATAGTTTGTTACTGATTAGTATATTCTAACAGCAAAGGCTAAACCTGGTTGGCCCCAAAGTACTATGGAAGATCCAAACGCAACAGTCCATGAACGTAAGCAAGTAAAAATATTTTCCTCTTAGGAAGCGCTTTATGTCTGTTGATCCCACAGTTTGCATCTAAATGCTGTCATCTCCATCTTGCGTTGGGTATTTTGGAGAATAAAAGGACAAAGTAATTTGCTCACCATCACACAGCACAGCCAGGAGAAACTTTCTGGTTTTCTGACTTAAAGTTGAGACACGACGTCACTAATGTATGCTACCTTCTCTCTGGTCAAACCCATCCTAATTAGGGCCATAAAAGGAATGAATAATGAATAAAGAGTCCAGCTGATGAAAGAGGAAGCCAAAGTTTCATACCAAATATGATGCAAATTGTGGTGTTTTCATACCTTTTTCATGTGTTCTTGTTGCTTGTGTCTGTCCTTCCCATACGGGGATATAATGACAAAAGGAATACCTTTAACCTTTCCTGTTCGAAGGATAATTGTTTCAGTGGTATCGACGAATGATGTGTTGTGAAAAGACGTACTGGAATTACCACGACAAGGTGTCTTCCTCCTACGTTTCTAGAGTCTTAGATCATAGAGAGGTCAAGTCATTATACATGTAAATTAGATTATTTTCTGGAGTTCTGTGATGAAGTATTAATTTTGAATCAGTAGATATTTCTGTCGTTATTTGTAAGTACAACTACAGTATCATTTAATCTTTTTAAACAGTATAAAAAAAATAAAATTTTTAGTCTATCTGCAGTCCACGTAATGCAAAAAAAAAAAAAAAATACTCTGCCTCTTGGACTTGATACCTGTGCCATTTATTCTCCACTTATTTCACTTTAAAAATTCAGAAACCTTTAGAATTTTTAATGAATTGGAAGCTAATGGGGTTTTCTGTGTATCTGAGGCAATCCTCTACTTCCACAGATGTAGAATCATATAATCCTGTTATAAATTTTAAAGGGAGCAAAGCTTTTTCTCCTTAACTAATCCTATGGGAATGCACTTCTAGAACTTCCGTGTTAAAACATCTTCCAGTTTTCCAGACTAAATTTATTCTCATTAATAAACATTTGTTGTTATTTCCACATTTTTTTTACTCTCACATAGATGTCTTCCTCCTACGTGTTGAGCCTGCCAGCAGGCACCCAGGATCCTTTTGTTCTTCCGTTGCTGGTCTCTCTCTGAGCAAGCTCTCTGTCCTCTTCACCTGTAACACGCGCTTTAGTTCTGAAAATGCCAGCAGCCTTCCGCTTCACGTGTTTCAGCAGAAGTTCAAATTGAACATGGGTGAACATAATGGTGCTAGTGTACTTAATCACTGCACTTATTCAAGAAGTTGCCAGGTATGGTTGCTCTCCCTGACAGTTCCAGTTGCTCTGTACAATTGCGGCTAGAAAACATCTTTGTGGTCTTCCCTAGTTCTAATACCAGTCAGGGAACTTCTTATTGGAATGTTTGTCTGCAGAACTGTAAAGTAATTGGAGTTTCTTCAGACTGTTTTGAGATACTTGCTTACAAATGTATTTGAAAACAGGTGAACGGCACACCTGCATCTTAAACACATGCAAGGCTAGGTTTCCAGTGTTGAAGTTCATTGTTTCAGTGGAAGATTCCTAAAAATTCTACTACCAGAGTTCTGGTTAGAAAACAAGCATTCATATTCTAAGTGAAAGCTCAGATGGAAGTGAAAGCCAAGCAAATTCCTTTCCTTTTCATGCACCATCACCATCCATAAATATTCTGCAAGCTCTGCCTGTAGAAATTCATTCTGCAGTGAGGTGGCATGACCATAATTAAGGACAGAAATGACTCTGCAATTTGTAATCCAGCTCGGGTCCTCAGTGGGTATAAGCCATCAGACGTTACCCATTTCAGTGAAGCCGTTCCTATTTATCCTTAGTACCTGCCACACAGTCCATAAGCCTGCCAATACTGGTGGAGAGAAAAGAAAACTTAGCTCACTTTCTCATGGGCTCTTAGGGCTAACGCCATTAAAAAATTTATTTTGCTATTCAAGTAAAGAGATGAGACTTGGAATGCAAAGTGGAGGGTGGAAGACCTGAGTAGGAGGGTGACATTTGAACAAGATCCTTTGTTCTAGTGGTTCTGTATTTGTAAATTATGAGGTACTATGATCTGAAGGAAATGGCTGAAGTTATGACTGTAGGATGAGTTCTGCGCTGCTGTTGTCAGGGTAATTGTTTATCTGCCAACAAGGGGCTGTAACGTAGGATATCGACCACAGTCACTGTCTGGAATAGCTGCCATTTCTATTTTTCATTTTTGTGTGTTTTGTGTAACCACTAATTCTCTTGTCCTTCCACTTAGCTGAATTTTTGTCTTATTGGTTTAGCATAGCTGCGTTTCACCGAGTGCAGGCAATCCGGCACTTTAGATACGCTATATATTTGAAAGACTATATGCTGCAAAGATTTTGTCCATTGAAAACAGATTTATGACTCTGCAGAAGAAATCCAAAGAGGAGAGTTGTTGGATGACAGCAGTTCGTACAACCTGTGTTATAAAAGCACAGCCAGAGCCACTGTAGGTGATACCAGGGCACCCTTTCTTCCCTGTGAGCACGTCTCCCTCCTTAGGTTGCCAGTCGGTCGTCAAGGGGTCCCTCGTGCCCATGCTGCCTCCTTTCTCCTACCTCGCTGTGAGCCTGAATCCGTTGTTCCTGGCAGCAGGAACCATCTGTAAAATCCAGTGGGATTTTTTTTCTGCAGCCTGTGTTCCTTCAGTGGGCACTCAGAGTAGATGCCCTGCTTGCCTTGGCCTTTGCATGGTTCTGCTGAATCTTTTGCGTGGGTCTGGTAGGCTCAAAACCATGCAATTATTTTTTCCCAGATTATAACATCCCTTGTCAAACAATGAAGAACAAAGCTTAGTCTCAGTTTGATTTTGTTTCTTAGGATACTTAGTAATATTATGAGTAAAAAGATCTCTTAAGGAAAAAATATTCCAGTAATCTGTGGGAAAGAGCTAAACCAGAGCCTGACCCTGAGCACGTTGTCAAAAAAAAAAAAAAACAGGCTATAGAGCTAAGCAAATGCCGGCTCGGAACAACTGCAGTCTCTGATACCTGTGCATGAAAGGATGATTGATCTTCGCTTGCCAAAAGAGAATACATCGGGAAGGCCTATACAAAAAAAGTCAACGGCAGCAAGAAGCAGGAACGCCAGCAAAGCCGGAATAGCGGCTCAATCCGTAACAGTGCCGCATATTTAAGGCAATTTCCTGACTTGGAAGAGCGGGATTATAACCAAGAAACAAAGCGAGATCTAACGACAGGGAAAGTAAACCCATCTGCAATGCGGGATGGGATGTGTTTGGGGAGAGGGCTGAGGAAAAAAGGCACAAAAATCAAAGACAAATGCACTAGGTGTGCTGCCTGCGGGTTTTGCACCCGGCAGAGTGGAATGAATGATTAACGGCTGGAAGCTGGGCAGGTAGCACAGGTAGGCAGCAGGAACACAACCGGGGACCTCTCTACTGGAAACCAATGAAAGAGAGCTCTTGAGAGGAGTCTTGCAGGTGTTTTCCTAGAGCCTCACCCTTCCTCTGAAACGAGGTGCGTCGTTGCTGCTGTAGACTTCAGCAGACATAGAATGAAAACCTGCCCTCCTGATGGTCATTATGAAAAAAGTGGGAGTTTACCCTATAAAGATATAAAATGCTGGCAATTAATGTACTCTCACGTGGGGTGAAAAGGTTTGTGGACAAGTACAGGACCTGAGCCTTAATTTGGATTTAAGTGGAGTTTATGTATTTATTTTTAGAATCTTATTTCCTGAGTTCAAACTTATTTTTAGTTGCAAAAAGAAATTAAAACCTTGAACCAAAACCGATAGTCTGATGAAAACTTCATATTACTTTTTCCTCCTTGTATTGAAGTCTGGAAAGAAGAAGTTGGGGAAAATTTGAAAACAATGCATAGGTATCTGCAGCAGCAAAAAATTACTGAAATCAGAGAATAAATAATCAGAAAGTATGAAAACAAGCATTTGCATATCGCTTTTGCTTTTTAGATAAAGCAATGATATGTTTAGGATTATAGGTCTCGAAATTGATAAGTACAAACCAGCTTTCACTAGGTCAAAGCGTCCAAACCAACGCATTCTTCGCACCGAATCTTCCAAAGCTGTGCTGCATGACAATGCTGCTTTAAAAGACGCAGCAAGCTCCGTACGTTTCCTTGAAATACGCTCCAGCGATGAAAAATCATACATAAATTATGTATATAATTACGCTTTTTATCTAGGCGGCATAATTTAGCAAATGAGGCTTAGAAATATCGTCAGAAGGGGAAAACAAGAAAGTCAAAGTTCAAGTCTCATAATCATTATTTCAGTTCTCAATTAACATTAGCATTTGCTCTTCCCTCACTTCGCTCCTTTGCGTTTATTCAGTTTATTCTTGGGAGTTTGATATCATTGCTGATAGATATGAAAAGTTGTTTCTTGCTGTTCTAAACCATAACTGAATCTTTTGGTTGTGTTTTAAATATAGCTTGCTTTATTTTTAGAGGAGTCACGGTCTTAAAGTGTAAGTATATCTCTGCACTGGGAAAATGAGGTTGCGTTTACTTGGCACATTTAGGCACTATAAAAAGAAAAGCCTGGATCTGAAATACTTTGAAAGGAAAGCTTCTACGTGCATGCACATCAGTTACACTAGATCCCAAGATCTGATGTGGTCTTACTGCCTAAAAACTATTTCATAGCCTCGGTAATTGCGCCTAAGCAATAGACTGACTGTGCGCTATGCATGGAAAACAGGTTCTTACACGTGTGTTAAAGGAATAGACAGGCATCCCTCGAACAGTGCCTCGGAATCGTAATTGAGATATTCGCTAGTAAAATTTTAAATTTTGTCTTCCTAAGGGCGATCGCAAGACTCAGGTGGGCGCCTGGTTTTCCTCAAGTCCAAGGAAATGAGCTGATCCTGGAGAGGTTCATCACACAAGTCAGTAATACTTCCTTTCCCCCCGAGGGGGGAAACCAAACATAAATAATTTCTCCTGTTAAATATTTTCCCCTTATCATTCAAAGCCCTTCAAATTGCTGGAGAGTAAAAGCTCTGTTTCTTCCGCAGGAACAGGCACAGCGTGGACAGCTGCAGTGTAAGATTTTGTGAGAACCATCAGACTAATTTGAGGGGAGATCAAATAGGTTCCTAATTAAACAGGCTAAAATATATTGCTCTTTGAAAGCGCTATAACTCAGGGTACCCTTTTATAGATTTTATTAACGTTGAATAAATAAAAATAAGCTAAAGCAAGCACAGTATAAAAGGAAACTACTTTTGGTGCTTCTTGCCGAAGTGAGATTAAACTATACAGTCACCAAATGAAAGAAAAGCAAGAGTATATCCAAATAGCAGTGCGTTAATGTTAATATTGCATTATAACCAGAGCATGATGTTAGTCGAGGCACCAGATGCACACAATCAATTTTCAAACTTTTATGTAGAAGGGGAAGGTAACATTCCATTTGCTTTTAAACGAAACTGAAGAATGTGATGGGAAGCCGTGTTTCCAAATTATTAGCTAATATCTCAAGGCACAGACAAATGGCCGTGCTAATCCACCTCGACACTTCAGCCGTGGAAGCTGTCCATACGCACGCTCTTAGTGCTCAGAAAATGGGGAAGGAAGCGCACCGTAAGTGAAACTGGTAATGGCAGTTTGAACGGTGATTTTTAAATTTACCCCAAGCCTCACAGCTTCATGCAGGCCGTTCAGCACCAAGATCTCACAGGCTGCTACAATGCACACGTAGAGCTACGATTCATGAAAAGGGAACTTTCTTATCATGAAACTGGCTTTTCCCATAGGTAAAGAGACTACTTCAGAATATACCCGCTAGAATATTGCATCTTACTGGAAAAGGTTAAAACCCATGTAGTCAAGTCAGCAGCAATAAAAATATATGATCCTACTGGAGAAATGTGTCAAACAGTACCACATCCAAATGTAGAAGAACATGTAAGATATTGAACTTCCATACCAAATACGATGCAAATTGTGGTGTTTTCATACCTTTTTTCATGTGTTCTTGTTGCTTATGTCTGTCCTTCCTATACGTGGCTATAACGAGAAAAGAAATAACTTCAACCTTTCCTGTTAGAAGATGTCAATAGTAAGTTTTAGGGGAATAATTAGTCCCAAAGATAGCTATAAGTCACAAAGATAAAGGCGAATATGATAAAAGAATGGATGGAGTTAAGACATTTCTGGGAATGTGGGTGCTTTTCATAAAAGCTCAACGTTAAACATGAGGAGCTTGAGGATAACATTGGCACAAGAACAAATGGCTATTACCCGGCCACAAATAACTTCAGCCTGCAGGTGAAAAAATGTAACGTGTGACAGGGATTTGTGGCAGAAGAACAGCCTTGGACCTTGCTGGAAAAGTAATCAAAAGCTTGATGTTTCTGGGGTTTTTTACTTCTATTCTTTCCATGGTAGGTGTTAAACTGAACAAACCGAATGGGCAACGCTGCTTGGTCTCCAATAATATAGCTCCATCACACCAAAGTAGGGCAAAGTTTATGCTGACATCATCATACAAAACCTACTTTATCATTTTTTTTTCAAAATGGCTGTGTTCCCTGAAATTCCCGTGTGATCAGGAAGGAAAGAGCAGTGCCTACTTGTGAGCCCGGGTCAGAAGGTTAGAGCATCAGCCTTCATTTCTGATACAAACGCAGGTGCCCAGCTACGCAAAGACCTAGGACAAAGCCAGCTCGCACCGGACGCTTCTTGACCTGCAGACCTGAGCTGGGAACGAGAGGAGCCAGTTCCAGAAAAAAGCCAAGTACTTGATTTTAAAGGAACTTTTTGTTGAAAATGGATCACAAACCAAATGGGGCACTATAAATATTTCATGAAAGATATACGTAAGTACTATAATTTTATGTGCCATTAGGAAAGAAAAGATACTTACTGCTGAAATCCTCATAAACCTTACGATGTGAAGAAATACTAAAACGTGGTGCAGCCTATTAGGGCTAAATTATCCTTGTGCTTTAGATGTTTGATGGAGAGGGAGCGCATGTCTCTGTGTATCTTTTCTGAAGGTAGGTCCTTCAGCAGAAATCTGAGTGTTCCTGTTATTTATTACGTAGTCACTAGCACAAAGCCGTCGTTTTACAAGTACGTTAAGTGGATGCACTTAATTTACCATCCTGTTTCTAAGGAGAGGAATCTACTCTTTGGCCTCGTTTATGTTCTATGGTTACGTAAAACAGTCTGATCGTGTCTTGTCACTGGTTCTAGCTGTGTCATTTCTTGAAAAATCACCATTTTGCTTGGTTCTTCTGTGCTTGACTTCTCTTTTTGACCTGACTAAAGCTGAAAACCTTAGCTTATGAAGCACTCTGCAGAGATCTGCATTCTTCCTTTCTGTTTCCTGCTCACTCTCTACAGTAGAAGAAGTCGCCTTATTCTCTGCTCACAGCGAGGTCATTCCACGGTTTTGGTCTGTCGCTAGGGCTCCTGGTTGCTGCTGAAAGTCCGTACGCTCGACCCTGTTCTTACCAGCGAGCTCTGGGATGGTTTGGCCACATTTTTCTTTCTAGCAAATCAACCTGCAGATTTATCACTAGCAATGCTGCTACTAATAATGAAGTCATGATGTCTTTTTTCTGAACTTTTCTTTGTTCAAGAAAATATAAAGAATTCTTGAAAGTTTGAGAGTCATACTATTAGTCAGAAATATATTATTGGCTCTATTTTTTTGGCTAAAAAATAAAGATATTTTGAATATATGACAAACTTTCCCTGCAGAGATGAAAGTTGGTATCAAGTGGTAGATTTTTAGTTGCAAAATTGTAGTAAAAGCCTGTAAAATATATTAACTAAAACACTTGTGAATAAAATGCCTTGGGTTTGTTTTTTTTTACAAAAGAACGTTTTTGACACAATTTCATAATTCCAAAATAAAAATGCACTTTTGGGTAGTGACAGTGAATGAGCAAGACTTTTAAGGTAATGGGCAACTGGTGCGAGATACATTTTGTGGTAATTTTCGTATTTTAAGATAGTCATTTTTTAAAATGTGGGCTCTCTCAAAAATAATTTTCATTCTTAACATACCTGCTATCTGGAAGAATTAAAAGAAGTCATACTAAATCTAACCATTTCCATGATAATTTCCTTCCACTTCAGAATCTGACTCTGTTTGGTCACTAAAGTTTTTTTAACTGACATTATAGAGTATTCAGGGTTGACTGCAGTGAACAATTTTCCCTGGATCCATCTTCCCGCTGTGTGAAAAGGCTCATGATACTGTTCAGTCCCCTTGAAGGAAAATGCTTATTGACAACTATTTGAAAGAAATGAAAAACACCAGATATGACGTTTTAAAATTTCCAGTAGCTGTCTAGAACAGGCTTTCTGGTCTTTAGATGGTGGCAGGTGCTGTTTCCAGACTCGTACAACAAATACTTAAAGAACAGCCATTGCAGGAGGAAACACAAGAATTTATCTAGGCAGTGGCTCAAGTAAATAAATGGGGCAAAGAATTTTATATATCTATAGTGGTGTTTTAACTTGATATTTCAGGTGTTGTGTAGATAAAATACCATATCACAGGTGGACTAGAAAAATCAATATGAACAAGACATTTCCTTAAATCTCCCACCAGAAGCATGTGCTGGTTTTGGCTGGGGTAGAGTTAATTTTCTCCATAGTAGTTAGCATGGGGCTATGGTTTGGATTTGTGCTGGAAACTGCTGGTAGCACAGGGATGTTTTGTTCCTGCTGAGCAGCGCTTACACAGAGCCAAGGCCTTTGCTGCTGCTCACCCCACCCCACCCCACCAGCGAGCAGGCTGGGGGGCACAAGGAGCTGGGAGGGGACACGGCCGGGACAGCTGACCCCAACTGACCCAAGGGACAGCCCATGCCATATGACATCATGCTCAGCACATAGAGCTGGGGGGAGAAGGAGGGGACATGGGAGTGATGGCGTTTATCTTCCCAAGTCACCGTTAGGTGTGATGGACCCTGCTTTCCTGGAGATGGCTGAACACCTCCTGCCCATGGGAAGGAGTGAATGAATTCCTTGGTTTGCTTCGCTTGCCTGCACAGCTTTTGCTTTACCTGTTAAACTGTCTTTATCTGAACTCACGAGTTTTCTCACTTCTACCCTTCCAATTCTCCCCCCCATCCCACCAGGGGGGAGTGAGCGAGCGGCTGGGTGGGGCTGAGTTGCCGGCTGGGGTTAAACCACAAGAAGTATCAGCAAAACAAAGCAGCACAGCTAGGAGTATGGTATAAATACTGGGGTTTTGGCATCTGGGATAGGATTCAGCTCACTCTGTATTAAAGGGATTGACCTTTCCTAAATTTTGGTGCCTAAAATGTAGAAGTTTTTATCTCATTTACATGTCGAGGTTCCTGTAACAGGCAGTAAAAATTGAATCAGTTGACTCAGTGGAGTCAACCGTCTCAGTGGACTCCACCGTCTCAGTGGAGACGGTTTCCCAGCAAACCAGAGGTACAAGCTTATTTTCAGGGGATGATGAATCACCCTCTAAACCCCACTGATGGGAGCCTAGGCTCCTCTGTTGCCAAAATGCAGTTGGGTGAGCTGAATCTCATCCTTGGAGCCCATATTATGAGCAGTCTCTCAAATCTTGCTACCTCTTGCCCATTCATGTGGATCCTTGAATAAAGCCCCTGAGCTGCACGACGTGAAACAGGGACAGAGCAGTAAACTGCAGCTTTTCATATCTATTATTGTCTTTCGTGAGAGTCAGTGGACAAGCTAAATTACAGCGACTATGCTATTTCTTAAAAAAAGACATATTGAAGTCTAGACCTGGGGTCTTCTCAGCAAGAACTCCTGCTGAGGTACATAGGCATTTTGACTTACTAGGTGCTGCACTCTTACAAGAGGAGGTATCTGAGCCTACCCGCGGCCGGCAAGAATACCCAGTTACTATGAAGAAAAAGTGCAGAAATATAAAATCACTAAATTATTTGCCTTTGTTATTTTTACAGATTTAATCACTTAGGGAACTTCGAATGAAAGGGTTGAGCTGTACATCTATATGTGGATTAACAGCTTCATAGTGTGTATTCAAGATCCTGCAGAATCTTGTAGACACTAGCTCCACAGGGTTATAAAAAGAAGAAAATCAGGAACTGATGAGCTTTTGCATTACAGAAACATTGTCCTTGGAAGTTTTCCCAAGGATTTATTTCAAGGGACTGAAGGCAATGTTAGAGAAAATGAATTTCCACTGAGTCATGATGACACAATTATAATTTTGCTCCTGAAAAAAAGAGAGACCTGAATGATATCAGGAATTTGCACAAGGCATTTCTCTGCTCTCCATAAAATAAGTAATTTGACTTGGGCATCTAGCAAAGCTTAGGAAAGCAGTAATTTGCTGAGCATTTCTCATTGCCCTATCACATTTTCACTTCTGAGGTTTTGGTTTAATATAAGGGTTTCTACAACACTCTACATTTATTGTTTTGATAATTATTTGATTATGTCAGATCAAGAGAAATGACTCCTTATTACAATGTTATATTGTAATATAAATACTCTGAAGAGTAATGCAATACTCTTCAGAATGTGTGTTTAAAGGGAAGCTTATATTGAACTGAAGTATGTTTAATAGCAACGTTTGAGCAACTGGGGCAGTTACATTGCTGGCCATGTTGGGATAATTAATAGATTGATATATTCTTGGTTGGTTTTTAAATGTTAATGAATTTTGAAAGATTTATTTTCTAGGATATTAATACCTGGTTGGTTTAGATGTACAGTCTGACAGACAGAGGCAATTTTTCCGTAGTGCAGAAAGAACAAAAGCACTACCAGCAATATCTATAACCCACTAAGCCTTCAATAAAATAGAAAGACCTGTCTAAGTCATGGTACATAAAAGAAACAAAGAAGGATGTTAGTAACTATTTGTGATTTGAAGTTATAATGTTACAACTATTTTGAATATCAAAACCAAAGTCTGAGTGAGCACTATTTGGCCGCGTGACTTAGTGCATGTTCTCAGCAGGCTTATTTTAATTCATGTTTAAAACTCTGGAAACAGATCAACATAAGTTGCTTCTCATGAGCTGAGCTGAAGGTACTTTCTATGCCACATCTCAGGGTCCTGCTGCCCGGTTTTCTACATGGCGGAAAGGTTATCACAGAATCATTAAGGTTGGAAAAGACCTCTAAGATCATCTAGTCCAACCATCCACAAGGTTCAGCGGGTGCAGCAGACTTCACTTCGTCTGTGTAGCCAGCCTCCTTCCTTTCCTGCGGTCCCAGGTGCCTGTGGAAGAGAGGGGTTGGTCTGTAGCTGTGTCTCACTTCGGCAGTGAGCCAGCGCGTGGCCAGTATTCTGCCTCAGAGCTGCTGAGATTAGTTGTAACCACGGATAGCTAGGAAGAAAACGTTACCAAGAAATGAGCTAACGTTCCGTCTTTGCAGCAATTCAGCTGTATCTATGTCTTCTTTAGTATCAACAATTATGAGCAGCAGAACTGGAGAACCGTGTAAATACTTTCATTGGACAGTCACAGCACATGTAACTAGGATGGCAACGGATGTTGAGAAGAGACAGTCCTCCATCTCCTAGCAGAATGGCTTTCAAGACTGAAGCAGCCTTAGAAGCGATCTACGTACAGGAAAAGCTTAGAAATATGAAGCAGTTGCAGAACTCTCCTGGCGTTTCAAGCAAATTTGAAGAATCAACGATGAGCACCGCAGTCCAGCCCCAAACATTCACACTCGGTGCCCTGTGGTAACTCATTTTATCCAAAGGAGAAGAATGGAATCCTGTTACAGCTCTTCTTCTCTTTTGTTGATGAGCACACAAAAGTTGGAGTCCAAAAGCATGTTATGAAAGACACCTATGCAAATAGCTTAAGTCAACATTTGCAAATATGGGAGTCCAATTTTAGCGACTCAGATCTGTATTTTAGCTTCTCAACTGGATGAGCTGATTTTGAGAGGTGCTGTGCATCCACAAGGCTGACATCAATTTCAGTAGGATCATCAGGAACTGATTGTGATTCCAAATCAAACTGGCTGATTAGGCATCTACTCACAGAGATGCCTAATTTTAAAGAAATGCATGTTTGAAACCACTTGTACGAATGTATTTTTAGGTCTGTTTCCTCTTTACAAGACTTATGTAAGGTTTCACCGTTGAACTTTTCTGTTTCCATTCACTTCGTTACCTTTTGGATCATGTCCCCAGTCCACTTCCTTTTGGCTCGTTCTTGTGTCAGTGTAATCAGTGGATATTTACAGCCTTAAATCTCTTTTGAACAAGATCCTACACCTGTAGCACATAATATGTTTTTTGTAATGAGCAAACATTTAACATGCGCTGAGATCAGAGTCTCAAACTAACTCCATCATTCAGTTTTCACTCAAACTCAAATAAACAACTACAATATGACTGCCTTGGGGACTCCCTGACTCATGGGATACCTGGCCCTAAAGCACAGGTATGTTCCGCTCTGAACCGCGGGCTGAGTGTGGCCCAGCCATTGCTACCCAGATTTCTAACGGCAGTGTAGGAGTTTCAGAGGACATACGCAGAGGTGAATTGTTACAAGAGAAACAAGTTTCCCAGGTGCCATTTTTAACTGGAGGCTCCTTCACTGACTGGCCAAGGACAGGTCTGCATCATGAGGCACGTCTTCTGACACCAACTTTATCAAAGCGTCCAGCCCAGGATTCTGGGCCACCATTCATTCTGGAGCCATAAAGACCTTCCCAGAGAACCCCTGTTGTAGGGAGTAGTTGGAGGATGAAAAGGACACAGTGTGGGTCTAGGCATTATTTTATTTCTGATTCTTTTCTCATACATACAGTCGCAAGTACTATATGTGTCTTAGATTGAAAACCTAATTAATTTTAATTGCTGAAAGGAGTGGAGATCAGTATCTGCCAGTTTATCCTTCTGGTATAGGATTGCCCAGCTGCTGTGCAAGTTATTTAGAGGCAGCACTGGGAGGAGCCTGACCTAAATCAATTCACCTAAGAACAGGCCTTAACTGAAGTATGCCAGGACAGTATGAGGAGTAAGAAAGAGAGATGAGGTGACAGAGCTAAAAATAAATAAAAATAAATAAAAAAAGAAGTACAAGATTGTATATTGGAAAGCAATAATAAAGGCAGAATTTTGGAAGAAGTCCCTACGGCGTTCGCAGCCTGTGTATTTAGCTAGGCTTTTTTCCTCTCTTTTTCTTTTAGAAAAGACAGAAACACCAGCCCCCCGATCTGTAGCCAACTTTAGCTCTGCTTTATGAATTCTAAAATAGCTTCTTTATCCTTTATTTTTCTGTTGTGGAATGGAATACTAAATATGCTAAATCTTCGCTTAAATTATTTTGTTATATAACTCCCCATAAACCTCCAGAAAATACCCTTCAGTATAGTAAACTGTGCTTAAGAATTATTTGACGGGAGACGTTTTGATTCAAGGCAGGGACTCCAGTAACGACACCTTACTTTGAATGTGTTTTTCTCAAATAAGTTTCTTCTGTAACTATATCTCAGGCTCTTAAAGATCAGGTAAACATGAATAAATCATTTTTCAAGAAATTTCAAAGCAGCTATTAAGCTACATTAGTTTTAAATAAAATAGTGGAATAGCTTAATTAGATGCAAAAAGAATGAGAAAAATGAACAGCTAGAATTGGCAAATGCCAAAATTAGAGGCTGCACAGCAATTTTGCCGTATCTACGCTGGGCTTTTTTTTTTCCTATTACTTTAATTAAGGGCAAATTAAACAACTCCAGCACTTTCTGATTAGCTCTTACCCATACCCATACTCCCATTGAGATCAATCTAACTGCTGATGTAAGAATAAGTTCTTAACATTGCAAAAGTTGCACAAAGCCTTAACGGTGTCTTGTTAAACATAAATGAGACTTATTTCTTATTTAGATCTGTTAGTTTAAAGGCATTAGAGGGCTTGACAACTAATATCCCACTGACTTTTGGTGACAGTGAGGTGCCTATTGCCTTTCAAAACCTAAGAAGATCCCAGACTAAACAGATGTCAAACCCAAGCAGTTACTTAATGGATTTCAATTAATTTTGAGAAAAAAATCTTAATTTCCTGAGTTAAAACAGAGTTGTTCAATGGTATTACGACATTTTGCATGTACTTCCTCCTTTGTATTTGTAAATAAAAATAATTAGAGTCGTTCCCAAGCATATTAACAAGATCAACTTTTAATAGTAATGAAAAGAGTATCTACTGAGGTCGGGCCATCGTGGGCCAAGTCCCGGTGGGAGGTTGTTGGGGGACGGTTCTCTGCTCGTGCCAGATGAGCTAACGAAGCAGCATCAGGTCTTCTACACTGCGAGGCAAAGCCAGAAAAGATGACTTCTGCTGAAGTTCAATTTAAAGGTTTCGGGGGAAGGATTGCTGCGCTGCAGCACCTCATCAGCTTTCCCGGTGCACTCTAAGGGTAGCTCCAACGCCTAACTCAGGGCTGGGGGTGCCATTTGGATCAAAGCACTGACAGTCTGTGGGTGCTTCTGCCTTTCACCGGACGCAGATATTTGCATTTCCCATCCGAAAACTGTTCCATTCATAAATCTGACATCGCGCGTGACGTTGTAACTGTGAAACCGAGAAATACCACCGTTAGTTTCTGTAGGCCAAATATCTTTATGTCATAACGTATGCTTCACAGATTTAGCGTTATTAGTTCCCTAATACCACTGAATTCGACGGGGATGTGTGTTACGTAATATCGTCCTTCGTGGGAAAAACACTGACACAGTCTAACTTGGAGTGACAGAGCTAACCACCGTGGCATGGCCGTCACAAGGACAGGACAAGTCACGCTGCATCAGTGGGGTGTCGCCTAGTCTTCTCAGAATAAAAAATAGGGTGGAAGGGAGACTTGAGAGATCACCGAACCCACCCCCAGCCCTCAGGCAGGACCAGCCGTACCTAACAGCTCCTGTGAGATGTTTGCCTGACCTAGCGATGGACAAATTCAGTGATACCGTGTAGGAGTTCTGGTGAGCGGTACTCATACAGCATAAACCAGATTGTCAAAATGCAGCGGGACAGAACTGTTGACCCCCACCTGGGATCAATAACTGCACCCATGATGGGGTGGGAATTTGATCTGCCCTGTCTTGGCAGAGTTCCTGATTCTCCACCAGCCCACAGCTAGAGGAAATCTCTATATTCCTCTCTCGAGTCTCCTGTTTCTTTCTACTCTTTGTGGTCTCTTTCACTCTTTGCTATGTCAGCTCCGTACGTCTAGCCGAAAGCATCCTAGTGCAGCTATTCTTCTCCACTGGGGACCTGTATGTGGTTCTGAAATCCACTGCTGCTGGAGGCACTTGTAGAAGGTGCAGTTCTGACAGCCTTCTCTTGCACGTAAACTGTGGGGAACGTCACGTTGCTGCTTTGGGAGGCATATTTGGGAAAAGTAGATTGTAACGTGGGATACGTTGACTCCCTCCCCCAGAGCACCAGCACTGCAATACCATAATGTAAATTTTCCTTTTCTTAAATTTATGGTGGACATACCAGAGGCCCGAAGGTACACAGTTCTGTTTTCCATGTACTCAGATGGTATAAACACATAGACAAAAAATGAGCTTAGCACTCTCTCAAATTAGCATACACCTATGACGCAGTGATTCTGTCAGCTGGGTGAATCGTCAGTTTCCCAGTATAGACCAGATATTGATGGGAAGGAGGATGGGAATGCTTAACTGCTCCAGATCTTTGAAACTAGTGATGGACCATTGCTTTTGATCATCACGTCTCCACTCTAAAGTTTCTACTGTGAGGTCTTTGATAATGGAAAAAGAAAGTAATTTCCTGATGGGAGCCAAAAAGAGTGATTCTTATCAGATCCTTCTCATTCTTGATGATCTCCGGGTGGGTACTTATAATTGGCATGTGGGGTGTCTATTTGTATTCCAAGTTGAACAGAGAGTGCTCAGTTTAATTAAATTATAAGTTCCCGTCAGGAGCAATGTGATTATGTGATAAGAGCCATGAATCTGCATGGACATGACCCTGGCTGGGTTTAAATACAGTTGCTATAGTGGGCAACTACGGCAATAAAGAAAAAGGGGAGAAAAAGAGGAGGAAGACAAAAGTTTACAACTGTTTCAGGCTGCCAATTTGTCCTCTGGACCTTCAGCACTTAAAAGTGTAATTTTATCAAAAGGCTGTTGTGCTTTGTCAGCAGATGCTTTTAATCATAAATGCTTGTTTAACAGCAAGAATGTAATTTCCTGTTAATTTGAGGTCTGGACGGAGGTGGTTACAAATGTTTCCCAAAAGTGCTGGGGGAGAAAAAAATAAGCCTGTTTGTGAATTTTGATACTCAAGAATTTTAAAATTTGTTGTAAATGTAATGGTTCAATATTTAAAGACAACAGTGAACATCTCTGTCATTTCAGTATTAAAAAAGGACTTAAAAAAGAACTATTTAGAAATTTATCGATTTAGTTCTTGCAAACTTATTTCTGAAGACTGCAGCAGCATAGTTACCATTTTTACTTAAGCAATTTCAAAGTAAAATTACCATTTTGATGACTGCAGAAGTATGTGTGCACAGCTACATTAAATCCAGCATAGCAACGCGCACCACATTAAGCAAAGATTCCTTGTTGTCCTAGGAATCAGTAGGCCTGGATACTCTTTTTAAAGACACTAGGAACGTGAATGCTAACAAACTTAGCAAAATCTGTGGAGGAACATCAATAAAATATGTATTTTTCAAAGTCTTCAAATACTTCTTCCAAACAGTTGCTAGATTTTGCTTTTTAAAAAAGCGCTTTTGTCCCTGTAATCAAACTTCTGTGAATTCAACGCAGTTTTTGGCACAGCTTAAACACAATGAAATTGGGTAAGAAATAACTTCCATTACGGAATCATGTCACAAATATATTGAATGAGTACAGGAAAAAATTTGGTAGGTATGTATGTGTTAGGCAATTACTATAAGCGAACAATTCTGTCGGAGGGCAGGAACAAGCCAATTTTCACAGTCAACCTAGATAACCCCTTTATACTGCCTACTTAGAAACAGTTGTTTTCTGTTGCCTATAAAATTCTTCTTTCTTGATGTAACATGCATCAACATTGACACCCAGTGGCCAGAGAGACTTAACTCATGTTACTCACAGCTCACTTTCTGTGTCTAGTTTTGACATATTAAGACCCTAAATTTAATCTAATATCTATGTAATTATGCTAACATGCATACAGACACACAGGTCTAGGCAGAAAGACATTTTCCACTTAAAACAGGGGTGTTAGCAAATGGAGATATTTTCAGCAGCACAAAATGCCATTTGGACATCCATCTTCTTTTGACATTCAACACGAATTAGCCCTCAGGCTGACATTTATGCTAGTGAAAATCTTCTCTTATACACTGTCCTTGTCTGGTTGCAATCAGTGAAGAAACATGTTCATACCAATCAAACAGAATTACTTCCTACTAGAACTAAAAAGTCCATAAAAACTGTAACTGCCATGTCAAAAGCACAAACCCAAAGTATATTTATCTCCTTATTTTACACAGTTCTCATATCAGCATGTACAGGGTTGATGTGAAAAATCGTTTCCTAAGATTTTTGTTCTTTAAGCCAACGTTATTGAATGAAAACTCTAGACAGACACATCTGCGAGAAACGGGGCAATGCTGTAAAACAGAGGAAGAATTTAAGGACTAAGGAGACAAAAGTAGAATAATAGCACTTTGCGCAGATGCGATGGAAGCCATCAGGCAGTGAAAGAGAACAAGGTGGCAGGCTTCCCTTTGCGAGAACACTGGGATATGAACAAGAGGTGTGGCCACTGCAATGGCAAGAAAATAGATTCTGGTGTTTTTTTTGGGGGAGAAAAAAACCCCAAACCAAAACCAAAACCCTTTTGTGTTTCTCTAAGTTGTGGACCAGATTGTACACTTTCCTCGTGCTACTTACTTCTAAGGGCGTGTTTTCCTAGAAGATGACTAGTGTCCTCTACAGATAATATTCAGAGCATAAAGCAAGGCAAGCCTGTAAGAACAATATTTAGTTCACAAGCCAGAAGCTAAGTACTTTAGATCTCAGGGCAATTAAGTACAAAATAGCTGGACTTTATGAAGAGACTTGAGAAGCAGGAGGAGAATGGAAACTAAGAAAAACTCCATTTTTCTTGTATGACGTAGGACTCTGAATAGTAAATAGTTTGACTGATGCAGAATTTGTCATCTTAGTTCGATTCAAGACACCCCTCATCTCTTTCAGAAGAGCTAGCTGACCTAGACTGTTGTCGTCTCAATAAACCTTTGCTTCTCTATTGCAAAGCCTCATAATGGAGAGCAAAGCCCTGCCTCCTGGATTGAATATTCTGTCCACATTTCCTTTACATTTCAAAGTATCGTTCTAAATTTCTGGGAATAATGGGAGTTTATTTGTGGAAAAATTAATTATAATAGTGGGAACTCAGAGTAAATAACTTCATGCAGAATGTAGATCTTTATGGATGTATTACTGTTGAGACAGAGAGGAGGACAAAAAGGGGTAAGAAAATACGGGGACCATCAGCAACAGAAATGCAGAGGTAACTTCTTTGTTACTAAGGTAAGACTAAAGTAAGGTAAAGAATGGCAATTCTTTTCAATAAGTACTCTAGTGACAAGTCTGCTGGTCTTTGAGAGACCATCCACTGTCTCCTCGTAAGGCTAAATTATACTAATGTATGTATTACACTGGTAGGTGTCTCAGAAAGAGGAAGAGGAGAAGCACAATAGTGGAAGTTCTATTATATAGGTAGCTGAAATTGGAGTTCTCCAATTTACCTGTTGTTATCCAAGTCTTACCATACCTTCCACCTTAAAAGCCCTCTGCTTTGCTCTCTGATATGGCTAATCCCCACGCAGATATTCCAGCAGATGTAGGCAATGAAAAAGGCAACTCCATCTTGTGCCATAAAGAATTTTTAGGAAGGTTTGTAAGGAGTCACAATACCACTTAATAGGTGAAGCATCTGAAGGGTTTGTTTTGAATAATAAACTTTCAGCACATGAGCGTTCCTTCACGTCTTCCAGTCGTGGGTCTGAAAATTCATGTGTTATTTCCAGCTATGTTAGTTGCCATAGGCAAATGTACACCTCTCCCCGTAGGCGTTGTCTTTTATATAGCCTTAGGCCACTAAGCTGCAATAGCACTGTAATACTAATTTTCAAGAAAAGCACGCAATATAAACATTCAATATCTGGTCAACTCCATGCTGAAGGACAACTTTGGTAAAAAAACCCTTTAAAATATTAGTAAAGCAAATCAATTTGTTAAATTACTACAGTTTCCTATTTACATTAGGTTCATCTGGAAAAGGGCAACTGAAAAAAAGAGGAGTCAAAGACAAGTTTGCATTTGCAAAATGAAAAAAAAGATCCTTAGAGGCTAAGATAAGACAAAGATGTTATTTCATATCCTGTAGCCATGAACAGATGTGATCCTGGAGACAGTGGCATGTGGCAGCACGATGACAGTACTGCGGAAGGCAATGATACATGCGTGTGAGTGTGCACGTGCTTGTGTGTATAATGCCTATGGCTGCTTGGCCACTTCTGCAAGTAATTCCAGTCACTGAGATGTATATTCTGAGACATGGACACAGCTTTAAACACTTAGCAGACTTTGCTTATGTTGTGCATCACATGTGTTTGTTGAATGCGTGACTGTCATCTGAGAGCACTATAGCATCTAGTCAAGAGGATGTGTCATTAGTGATCGCCTTCTAGCTGCATTAATTTTGAAAAATAAGAAATGTCTTCTGAATATTTTGTCCTAACTCTCTTGAAGAATGTTAGATAAGCTGCACAATCATTCTAATTCATTCTTCAGTCACTGTTGCAGATTCATCTCTAAATGAGGCTGTTCTAGAATAGGCCAGCAATAAATAGAATCATGGAATGCTTTGGGTGGGAAGGGACCTTTAGAGGCCACCCAGCCCACCCCCCCTGTAGTGAGCAGGGACATCTTTAACCAGATCAGGTTGCTCACAGCCCCGTCCAACCTGACCTGGAATGTTTCCAGGGATGGGGCCTCCACTGCCTCTCTGGGCAACCCCTTCCAGTGCTTCACCACCCTCATTGTGAAAAATTTCTTCCTTCTATCCAGTCTAAATCTTGTGGCCTTGCTGATCTTACTGTTAACAGGTCAGTCACTGGCAAGGAAATGCATGTAGATTAGATCCCTGAAATAATAAATGAGGGTAGTGGATACTTCAAGTGACCTGTTCATGAGGATTACCTGCTTAACATGAATCCAATAACTGATACATTTTTCAGTGTTGGAAAAAATAGGTTATATTCAGCAATTAATCATTATTCTTCGAAATCTAATGAGCCCTTAGGAAAAAGACATTGCAGTAGACAGCATAAGCAACTAAAAATGCTTAGAGTGAGTGTTATTATCTTTTAAGCCAAATGAAGTATAACTACTCATTAACATGTTCCTGCAGTACGAGAGAAATGAGCTTGCCTGTATTGAGAACTTACCACTGTAAAAAAAGTGAAATGAAAAAATGAACTTACATTAAGGAAATATAAATGAATGTAGAGAGGAACCGGAGTTGTGAGCCCTCATTCCGTATTCCTCTGCATTCTAAGACCACAATATTGTTGTCAAAAAGCAACATATTTTCAGTGAAAATAAACACTCAAATACAAATAGAGTTTTAAGTGCTCTGCATAACACCACTAGCAGCTATACCTAGGAGGTGTATTCACTGCTGCTTATAGTTAAGCAAAGCAGGTAAAATTATCCAATGAGCGGTGATAAGCAGGAGCCACAGGAAGAATGATCGGAAAAGGAGGTGAAAATGCATATGACAAATAAAGAATAGAAGAAGGTTGGTTATGTCCTTCCTATTCATGGCTCAAACTACGTGAAGTGGTAACGGTTAACTAATACCCATACGATGCTTGTGTTTTATAATTCATATGCGGTTGTAAGTTTAGCACATATTACTGCCATTGGAAACGTATCACAAAGGTGTCTTAGTTGTTTTGTTGTTTGGGCTTTTTTAATATCCCCGAGGACTATGACTTAAAACCAACTGAAGGGAAAGAGAATTTCATTTCATAGAATCATAGAATCATAGAATTAATTTCCCTAATTGTAAAACTACACATTTCTTTAAAATGGTTCACCTTTGAAGATGGTCCCAGCATTTCAGCCTGCCTGCTCTCCGAGCTAAAATAATAGGATACCAGCCAAACGAAACTGGGCAATTTTCCTGAGTTTCCTATGGCTGTAGTTTTACAGTGTCTGAATTCTATCTTCGGAGGGAAAGGCAGACACAATTTGAATGAAGTGTAGTAAAATTCATGAGAATATTCCTGTATCTGCACTTTAATGTTAATTTCAACGCCTTTTTTCCAGCCTTTATACAGAAATTCTGTTTCGCCCTTGAGCCATCACAGACAGGGAACCGAGGAGTCACCTTTCATTATTTTTCTCCAGTGCTTCAAAACTGTTGAGTTCAAAATATACAGAAATATTCACTGATAGTCATGATTTTTTCTGTAAAACATGAATGAGAAGGATGACTTAGTAGGGATGAACATTTTTATCACTTTCAACACTTGTCCTGGGAATCTTCCCTGTGGCTTTTCCTCTTTTTTCCAGGGAAAAATTGGAATGTAGAGAGGAACCGGAGTTCCCAGGAAACATCACAATTTCTGTAATGTGGGTGGTACCCCTCTCACGTGGGTGGTACGCTTTGTGTGTTGTATGCTTTGTGGGTGGTACCCCTTGCCCCCATGCTCTATTCCAAAAGTCCGATACAAAATTCTTAGAGCAAAACTACAAAATTTCCAATAATGCAAATACAACAGTAATAATTTCTAAGCTAATACCAGGCCACCCATTAAAATGACACAAAAATATAGTCAAAATACTGGTGCAAGGTAATACTGCCTGAAGGGGCAGTAACATTTGACAGTGCAGATACACTGAGCAGCCATGGGGACCCTGCCTCTCTCTGCCTACTTCAGAGGCTATGGAAGAAAAAATGATCTCCTAAAAGCGACTGCTTCTATTTTCAGTTCTTGCACTAAATGTCACTGCCAGATTGTGAAATTTTTCTTCAACATATTTTGAAAAATTCTCCTGACATTGGTCAATGAGCACAGATACTGCGATGCCCAGTGCTTCTAGTCATAGCACCCGCTAGTCTTTTATGCACTGGTACCTCGAAACATATTTTCTGTCTCTTTTACATTTAGGTGAGATCTCTCTTTTGGCAGAAACTAATTAATCTCACAACTTGAAAACTGACGACACTATGTAATAATTTTGTTTAAGTATTGCAATGACACTGGAAATGAGAGCAACTACTATAAAACAGAAAGAAAAAAAT
Organism: Balaeniceps rex; assembly: GCA_013401315.1. Classification (NCBI taxonomy): domain Eukaryota; kingdom Metazoa; phylum Chordata; class Aves; order Pelecaniformes; family Balaenicipitidae; genus Balaeniceps; species Balaeniceps rex. The sequence goes on along the minus strand of VYZW01031220.1, from coordinate 111,032 downwards.
CACAGCATGCTGTTGCTGGTCTTGCTCGTGAAGGTCAGAGATTTAGATGCCCTCTTTCAAGGCAAAAATGCACACTGTGTTTTCCATACCAGCAGCCTATTTTCAAGTGTGACCACGCTACCTCCCCTTGGAATTAGAAGGCAGTGTTATTTTCATGATTCTTAAATTCTTTGGCTTTTCATCCTACCTGCTCCATAATATAATTAGGACCATATCTAAGAGCAGCAAGATGAGTCTGCAAAGCCTGTTGTGCCGAATGTGCAGAATTGAGCATGGCGTAGGAGGTGGAATTGCCGAGCGCTCTATGGAGCATCCACTGCTTGACTCCAAACTGGGAGGGGCGGCAAGCAAATTAGAAGACAAGTGGAATTGAAAATGATCTGGACAAGTAGGGGAAAAACCTGAAAAAACTTACTTTTAATTGTTTTAGGTCAGTGAAAACGAAAACCCTAACAGCAAAATTTTGACAATAAAACCTCATCTATATGTTCTAAGCCAGAAAATGGCTACTGGTGTCTGATCACACATGAGTTCTTTGAAATTAAATGCACCGACAATAAAGGCGAGACAGTTACATAGCTAGTGACACAAGCTATTCCAACTTCTAAAGCTTAAAGCTGGCTTTATTAAAAGCTTCAAGGACTTGCTGAAGTAACAGTGTTCTGCTTTGCTTATAAAAGTAAGTTTATTCTCTGACACATACAGAGCAATGCAAAAGAGCCTCCTGCAAAAGTAGCCATAGATTACTATTTTCCTGTTGGTATATTTTTTACAATGTCTTTGGAAAAAAAAAAAAAAAACACAACACATATTTAGTTTCCTTCATATTTATTTTACCAGAGTAACTTTAAAAAAGACATTTAGTCAATCAATCACTGTGTACTCTGGCAAAAAGACAGCTAGGTGAAATGATATCAGATAATAAGAACTCACATTTATCATACTGACTGATTTTTCAAAACATTCAACTACACCAAACCCAAGTACTATCAATCTTTGCCCAGTATATAAATCTCCCTAGGAACATACCCTAACAGAGTAGTTTCAAATGGAACCTGCTAATTTCTCGTTCCTACCACCTGGATGCTTTTATTGTCATGACAAGTAACAAGTTCTAACTCCGGTCAAGGTTGAATGGGAAAAAACAATGTTTTGTAACCGGCTGACGTGCTTCCAAAACGACACGGAGGGGAGGTTTTTCCATCTTGTTAATGGTGCATATTCAGTACATAACTTTTAGCAATGCTAGTTAATGAAAGAATGAATATCCCCTGATTAAAGGTATGTCAGAAGGAGTAATTATTCATGTAAATCTGTAGGTTTATTATGAGAGAGATTTACTTTACCACTGAAAAACCTGTGTCTGGGTAGGGAGACCATAGTGGAAAGAAATGGCCCAATCTCACTCAAGCTGGCACGTGCAGCTCGGAAAAGTGGGAAGCTTGGGCTGGTTGTAAGTCAAGGTGGGCAACAGGCAACTGATGGAGTGCATCAAAACTCTCAGCCCCGGAACCATCAAGGCCCAGATCATACAGTTACTCAAGTGCCTACGCATGCAGAAAAGCTGGTATTTTGGTGCAACCGGGTAGAAAAAACCACCGTTTAACCTGTTTGTGAACCCAGGGATGCCTAGATTTCCTTTCTGGGAAATTAAGTTCGTACTGGGCTGGGCTGAAGACCCCATTTTGAATGAAGTATTCCTATGATTGAACACGAGGGCCCACCTGATGGTCAGGCTGTTAATCTATTGATCACACTTTGGTGGTGTTCTCTCTCTTTTTTTTTTTACGGCAGAGACCTGGATATAGGCACCTAGCTGCGAGCTACGGTATTCCCTGCCCTTTCCCCAGTATCTAACGTGCAGCTGTAAGATAAGGGGTGTCTCTAGTTTAGGAATGCTGTTCCTTTCTCAGAAAAGACCCCTGAAAGCTTAGCCCCCATCTTGTGTGTTAGATGTGGATTCCACTAGACAGCGGAATTTATAAGCATTGTTGAGTGCAAGGCCTCAAATCTTGATCTTCTGCCATTGACACTAATGGGAATTTAGTGGTTCCTTTCAAATACACAGAAATTTAAGTCCTTGGTTTCTTCTGTATAACAAGTTGTGAAGAAGGATAGCAATGAAAACAATATCTGAAGACTCGTCTGTCTTTGAGGACACAAGGATTCAGCAAAAAATAATTATTACTTATTAGGTTCTTTGGAAATCCTGACCCTTTTGTAGAGCGGGGGGAGAGGAGAAGAGAAAATCCAGCATAATGTTAGATGGAAATGTTTGTTGTTTCCTAAAAACCCCTTGGCATGTTAGTTCCCATTTCTCTCTCAAAACCCCCACTTTCTGTCAAGCAGAACGGTTAGGAATAATTTTCTTTTTTTTGCAGCTAAGAAAATAAGGGACTGGGGAGGATGGATTGTCGGTCTCATTAACAGAAATTCTGGGGGTTAGCAGAGCTTGCAGGGTCCGTAGGAGAAATGCGGTGAAACACAAATTGCAACAAGCCCAAAACCACACGTGGACTCCTATTGAACCAGAACAAGAAAAGACCGCAGACAAGAGGTATAGAATCTGAAATCTGCACTGTCTGAATTTGTCACCCAAATTAACTGCCTGTGTGTCTCTGGACTCTCAGCAAGAAGAAATTATTATAGCTGCTAGACCTAAATCACAGCTGCTTAAAATACTGCGACCTTGCAAAGGAGAGGAAGGTAGTATTTTTAACCTAAGCGACAGACTTGCTTAGAAATGCAAGTCAGAAGTGACTTGCGTCTCGCAAAGGTGCGCAGAGCTTTCACGGTGGTCTGGCAAGCCTGGAGAGGGCTTGTGACCTCGTGGTGTACCTGCGGTTCTCTGTTGTGTTCCCTCTACAGCTTCACCACAACCTGTCTTGGGCTGGGGGCGTGGGGAGGAGAATGGATGAGAAATAAAAAACTACGTCTAGGAGGGAATTCAAGACAAGGGGAAGAAACAGGGGGAATCCACTATGTTGGGAATATACTACCTTCAATTACCTGCTTAAGTCTCAGCAGATATAAGAAAGAATTCGGCTGCCTAACATGCATCAGGAAAGGTGGAAAGGAACTGAAAAGGAAAAGAAAAAAGAGACGGAGGGAGGAAGCATGTCCTGAGGGTTTGCTTGTTTCTGAAAAATATGACATAAAGGTAAACTTTTCCCTTTGCTCAGGGTGAAGGGTGAGATTCGTATGAGCTTAGTCTGACCCAGTTACACGTAATATAATCAGAGATGCACCTCTGCTTTAACTATCGCCTGTCAGGTCACAGGTTTATCAGTTGGCTTTGGAAGTTGGCAGAAGAGGGGTTAACTACTTCTTTGTGACGAGAAGCAATACCCACAGCTCTCTGCTCTGGGGGCACAGACTTTTCAGGCTAGAAGGGTTAGGCCAGCTGTGGAGAATTAATTAATTTCCCCAGTTCAGTAAGAGAGTAGAGTGCTAGAGAGTATTTATTTAGTTAGTTAGTTATTTTTGCGTAGTTTTTTGTAGAAGTGGGGTAGAGTAATTCCTGTCGTTTGATTAGGCTGACCTCTCCTCTGCATTTTAAACTATTCTCTTCTGTCCAAAGACCATCCTGTTCTGCCAGTACTTTGTATAGAGCAAGGGAGAAGAACGGGATTCCGACGCCTTTTCTTTTCTTGTGAAGGAAAGGTGTTTATGTCGATTTGGATCTCGTTTTGCAGCCAGAATGCTACAGGGCGTACCCCATAAGTAGGGCGACAAAATGCTACAGACAAACTTGGCAATTCGGGGGGATGGACAGCAAGCTTATTTGTGGGGCTAGGCATATCATTTCATGTGCTTCTTGTTGGCGTCTTCATAGATTTACTTTTAATGTATTATATTATTTCTTCTGGATGGGCTATTTTTTGTGCCATACTTTCTGTTAATTTTAAAGGCCTATGTTTAACTTGTATAGACTGGAAAGAAAAGTGGATGAGGGAACGAGGATATAAGTTCCTTCTTTTTTTTCCTGAAAGATGAAATCTTTGAAGTGCCACTAACCAAACATGATTAATAAAGCCTAGGGATAGCTACAGAGAATGGGTGAATGAAAAAAAAAGAGATTAAAGACTCTTCAGGTGAGACAGAAAAGTATCTCTGAACAGCTGATTGAGGGCAAACATTAAAAATCACCCTTTCTGACAGAAGAAATAGGGCTTTTAATCTAGTAATGCAGGAAAAAAATGGTGAGAACTATTGCCACATATTTCTAATGAACAGGGAAAAGAAGTAATAGCAGATTTTGTCAGGATTAGAACACAAACCACTGTTCCATTTGCTTGCTGCAGCTGAACAACAGGCTGGTAGATTCGAACCAATGCAATGGCAGAAGGACAGTTGCCAAAGGAAGAGATTAGATGCAGAAGTATGACAAACTTCAGAATCAGTGACAAATGTCTTTGCACGCTGAAAGAATAGAGAATGCTTTCTAATTATAAATCAGAAATGCAAAGATTCTTTTATGTCTAAACTAAAGATTATCATTTCTAGTTATTTGGACAAATAACACAATTCATCCAGCTATCTGACAGCTTCCTAGGGTGAATTGGTGATGAGCGGAGGGTGAAGGGTTCAGCTCAGCTTGCCTGCCTTTTTGGACTTTCTTAATAAGGTTTGCGCAGCCAGCTCATTCCAGAAACTGAGAATCAGGCTAACATAAAAATGAAGAAATCAAAATCATTAGGCTCAGCATGTAGTCTACAAATCAGTAATTGTCACAAAAGGTAGTTCTAAATGCAGAAGAAGGAAATTAGTCATTTAGCGACATGAATAAACAGAGCTCTTTTTCAGATGGAGATGTAGGAGCTGAACACATGCTATGGCAGGAGATGGATTGAGCAGGAAGCCACGCTCTGGAAGTGGCAGAGTACAGTGCTTGAAGCAAAAGAGCATTGTCTTGAAAAGAGATGTTGAGGGCTGATTCAGAAGCATGTTTTTGCCAAGAAAGCCAATTTCCAATCCTTCTGTGCTTTGAATACTGCCAAGTCTATTATTGATTTGCAAGGAGAGGAGAGGAAACTGAATAACGAGTTTTGTCCAACAAAATTTCTTTGAGGAGTATTAAAGTCCAATCAAAGTGGTTTTGCTCTAGTCCTACCTCCTATTTTAGTTGTTACTTACAGCAGTTGGAGTGATGGAAGGAATAAAAGAGAAGTTTTCCCGGACAATGTGTGTTTGAATGGACTTTGCATACTGAACTGTATTTTCACTATTTTGAACTTAGAAAGGATGGACTTTTGCAGGTATTAGTAAACTTTTAGTTTCAATGAATGATTATTCTTTTTGGAAAGCTTTTTTTGTGCTGGTAAGAACCAGTTACATTAATTGGAACATAAACTCATTTCTTGGGGAGGCATGGGGGACAGGACATTTATCAGACTATGGTCTTGGTAGAAAAAATAGAACAGCTAACAAAATTCCATAGCAGCCAGATAATATATAATACTAAACCAAGTCCACAAATTACCAATTTTGTAATAGTTGCTGTAGTCTTGCTCTGGTATATTAATCTAGTAGCTGATTTGTACACTAAAGTAATTACAATACCTCGGTAAGAGGTAAGGCAGAAGAAATAATTTATAACAATAGCAGTAGTAGCAAATTGTCTACATAAACCTTAATAAAATCAATCCTGGTAGCTGAACGTGTTCTTAATTAACTTTATCCCAGTTTCCCAAAATGCAAAAGAAGAAAGGGAAAAAATGCTGAATTAAAGCCATGTGAAATGAAGCAAAAGGTGAGAAAAGATTCTGAGAAATAGTGCATCTGGCTTAGAATACATTTCACAAACCAAGACCATGGAATATTTAGTGTCTGGTGTTGTGTTTCAGGCCTGATTTTCGGTTTCTGTGGAGGACATGGGAACTCAAAGTATGGCTTTTCTTTTTTAAAGCCCTGTGGAACTTGAAAGATTGGGAGGGGAAAGAAACCTCTTTGAAGAACAATGATAAATGCCCCATTTTCAGGCTTGTCTCAGGCATGTCCCTTTATGCAGGGTTTATGAGAGACTCTTTCAAGGCCCACTTATGACTTATCAGTACATTATGCCAAACCAATAATTTTACTTAGCCGAAAGTGCTGAACAAAAACCTCACCCCAGGAGAACAGTATTGATGGCTTCCGACATACAGGATAGAACTGTCTGTGTCATTGAATGATACTGATCTATTATTACTGCAAAGAATTGATTCTGAATAATCCATCCCATAAGGTATAAATACTTAAAATTACAGCTGTGTGGTGTAAGATGAGGATCGCAGAATGGTTCATGTTGCAAGACTAGAAACCATGGCAGTGCCTGTTTAAGCTGTTGAAGAATCTGTACGTGAATGATCTGGTGAGATCGTACGTACTAGCACGAACTACAGCAGAGTTAGGTCTCAGGTATCTGCAGTAAAGTTAAGATATCAGGGTGGAACTTGGTGTGCAGATTCTAAAATGTAAACACAAATGATAGTTTTGTGCATGTTTGAGTAATTTGGGATCAAATTTTGAAGAACTGTCATGAAATTAGAGCTATTAGAATGGCTGGAAGGCATTGAATTGTGAGAGTCTGCCTGAACACACAGAAAATAGTGATTCAGAACCATACAATGGATGTAAAATTGTACAAAGAAGTCAGTCAGATAATGAAGGATTGGGCTTTTAGTAAAGCCTTTGACACCATTTCCCACAGCATCCTCCTGGAGAAACTGGCTGCTCATGGCTTAGATGGGTGTACTCTTCACTGGGTAAAAAACTGCCTGGGTGGCCGGGCCCAAAGAGTGGTGGTGAATGGAGTTAAATCCAGTTGGCAGCCCGTGACAAGTGGTGTTCCCCAGCGCTCAGTGTTGGGGCCAGTTCTGTTTAATATCTTTATCAACGATCTGGATGAGGGGATTGAGTGCACCCTCAGTACATTTGCAGACAACACCAAGTTGGTGTTGATCTCCTTGAGGGTAGGAAGGCTCTACAGAGGGATCTGGACAGGCTGAATCGATGGGCCTCACAGTTGTGTGAGGTTCAACAAGGCTGAGTGCTGGGTCCTGCATTTGAGTCACAACAACCCCATGCAACGCTACAGGCTTGGGGAAGAGAGGCTGGAAAGCTGCCGGACGGAAAAGGACATGGGGGTGTTGGTCAACAGCCAGCTGAATATGAGCCAGCAGTGTGCCCAGGTGGCCAAGAAGGCCAACGGCGTCCTGGCTTCTATCGGAAATAGTGTGGCCAGCAGGAGCAGGGCAGTGATCGTCCCCCTGTACTGGGCACTGGTGAGGCCGCACCTCGAGTGCTGTGTTCAGTTTTGGGCCCCTCACTACAAGAAGGACATGGAGGTGCTGGAGCGTGTCCAGAGAAGGGCAACGAAGCTGGGGAAGGGTCTGGAGCACAAGTGCTGTGAGGAGCGGCTGAGGGACCTGGGGTTGTTCAGCCTGGAGAAGAGGAGGCTGAGGGGAGACCTCATCGCCCTCTACAACTGCCTGAAAGGAGGTTGTAGCGAGGTGGGGGTCGGTCTCTTTTCACAAGTAACAAGTGATAGGACAAGGGGAAATGGCCTCAAGTTGTGCCAGGGGAGGTTTAGATTGGATATTAGGAAAAACTTCTTCACGGAGAGGGTTGTCAAGCACTGGAACAGGCTGCCCAGGGAAGTGGTGGAGTCCCCATCCCTGGGGGTATTTAAAAGGCATGTAGATGTGGTGCCTAGGGACATGGTTTAGTGGTGGACATAGAATCACAGAATCATTAAGGTTGGAAAAGACCTCTAAGATCATCTAGTCCAACCGACAGCCCGACACCACCATGCCTACTATACCATCTCCTGAAGTGCCACACGACATGGCAGTGTTAGATTAACAGTTGGACTCGATTATCTTAAAGGTCTTTTCCAACCCAAATGATTCTATGATCTTGAGCTTGTAGACTTGCAAAGCAGACTGGTTTCAGTGAAGCCATGTCAGTTTACACCACCTGACAAATTGGCTTTAAGGGTGTTGAATAGAAGCTAAGCTATTTAGAAACACCAGCAATAGATTACAAGTACAGTGTCATCAGGACAGATGCTTAACACTTGAGAAAGCATCTCATATCAAATACCTGAGAACAGAAAATAATGATTTTTTTTTTAAAGCGTGTTGTAGCAAAAGACATCTTCAAGAACAATGCCTGAAAGAATTCAGACATCTATGATAGTATCTTATAAAATATAATTCTAAGTGATTGTTGATCCTGTCTCAGACACCAGCAATAAATCTACACCAGACAACTTAATGTTTAGCATGGTGTTAGAAACGCACAATCCTGAAATCATGGAAGAAATCTAGTCACTGATACTTTATTTTGGAAAGGAGCTGCCTTCTAATTTTTTTAAAGGAGCTATAGCATATGAAGATCACTGAATTCAAGCGTATGCTCAGCTTTTATAGCCAAAGGATGGGCTCTGAGTGAAATAATCTTTTCAGACCAAAGAAACTGCCCCTCTTAAACTAGTGCTAGTCTAAGAAAATAAGGACAATCATCTTGACAACGGTAGAAACCTAGCTCCATGAGAAGTATAGCCACAGCTAACGTCATTAAGATGAATGGTCCAAACAGTAGCCTGTAAGAAAGGGATCAGAAGGCAGCTGTGTTAACATCTTTGATTTCAGCTAAATTCTGTTGGAGCTCTTTGTGCTTCTAGACAGAGTTCCTTTTCCCTGGGAATGTAGCACTGAACCTTGTTTACATACAGAACCAAAATGAAGGAACAGATACATCTTTCTAAGTAATTGCCTGAAGCTTTATGTGTATAGTAATGCCACAAAAACAGAGTGCCTTGTGGCCAAGACTATTTTATTTATACAAAAAGAAAAGCTATCTGAATAGGTGATTTTTTTGGAAGAAAAAATATTAAAAAATTGTTTTCTATGCTAGTTATTCTAAAACTTTCACTTCTCGGCAATCTTCTACTACTCACCTGAATTCTTGCAGACAACCGTATTTCTGACTTCAGCCTGGGAACTTCAGAACTTCTGGCCTTTAAGACCTGGCTGGCAGTTGTTCAAGAGGACAGCTTCTTGACAGCTTTTCTTCAATCACTGAACTCACAGTAACAGCAAGCATTTAACACAGGCTTCTTTTATAATATAAATAGTTCACAGAATCATAGACCTGCTTGATGGGAAGTGACCTTCTGAGGTCATCTGCTTCATCCCCTTGTACTGAGGCTGGAACAAGAACTCCAATTCTTAGAACCTACTACTGAAGGGATTCCACAGCTTGCTCTGACAGGGGTTTTTTAGTGCTTATTTTCAAAGTTGCAAAGTTGTTTCTAATATCTAACTTACATTTTGTCTACTGAAATGAAATTGATTTTTTTTCTTGGCTGTTCCAATGGAAAACCAATAACTGATCATCCTCTTGCTTACATTTTCCATCCGCTGCTCTTCTGATTTCCCTCCTTCCTTGCAATTCCCAGTTTGGAGTCTTGGCTCTGTAGGCTCTCTGCACAGACCCTGTCGGTCGCCGATCTTGCCTGTATTGGACACCGTGCAATACACCACATCGCTCTCATCACTGTCTAGGAGAAACGCTGGGCTCTTTTGCGCTGCTGTTGCACAGCTAATTGCTGCGACTCTGTTCGCTTGCTGTGCTCTGGGAGCCATGCTCTTGCCTGCTCTCGTTCGTGTCTGTCTTAGTAAGGATACAATGCGCTAGCCGAGACCTTACCGCAACAGAGAGTACATAGGAACAATTATGTTACGGACTGTAAGACAGCTAACCTCCTTCCTTCCACAAACCTTTTAAATATTGATTCTTCCACACCTTTTTTAGGAGGTTGTCACTGTTGACCTTCAGCCCGTGATTCACTGGCTCCCATGTTTTCTGCAGCACCGTCACCTAAGCAGCTGCTCTCTCTTGTGTCTTGGTCACACGGTTTCTCCTCATCTTATTTCCTTGGAAACTGCTTTGAAAATTTAAATCTGACCTCTTAAAATACTTTCCATCCCACCCGTTTTGGTATCAGTCAAATACAGTCCCTTCAACTTTTCTAACTATAATTTAAATGCCCTATTAAACAAGTTGCAGAGAAAATCTAATCACAAAAGCAAACCCCAGGGTAGGTCCCTATGTCACAGCCAACTGAGTTCACAGCTGACACAACATTCCTGCAGAAAACAAAGGTATGTTTTGTGTGCAGTGGGTCAAATGTTAAAGCAGCCAATGGAATCTTCATTATTTTTACTGATTACGTTTTTCAAAAGTTTTCTTAGAAGCTTCCACTGCGTGCACGCCCGCATTAATGCCGTTCAAAACAAGAAGAGAAGGTAAGGACTAGCAAACCAGCGGACTAGTAAATCAGCTCACAGCTAGCTGAGCTTAGAGAGAGCTTGGCAAGGAAGGGAAGCCAGGCGTCCAACCCCCCAGGTTCAGCACCGGTTTGTGATATAAACTGCTTATTCATCTTCTTTTCAGCGCTCAGTGGAACGGGGCTGATTGGCATACGCTGGTTTCTGGATGGCTTTAGATGAAGCAGCGATGTCTCTCGAGACAGACGTTCTCTCTTCCACTGAAGATAAGCTCTCCTCTCTACTGCTTTTCCTCAGAAGTTAAAACAGAGTTTTGTGCTTACTTGGCAATGTAAAAATAGCACTGCTGAATCGGCTTTTAACTCCTTAAACCTACTTCAAACTTTAACTTTCTTTAATCCATAACATTAACACTGCTGTGCTATTCTCACATGTGCTATTCTGACAACTCACTGCAGCTCTTGGAAGAGAAAGTGATCATTGTGAGAGACTTTGGTTTTAATGACCTGTGGGCTGTGGAATCCATCGGGGTCTTGTTAAGCATCTCTTTCCCAGGCTATCAAGATAGATATCAATACCTTCTGGAAAGGAGCTTTCTCTAGTGTGATCAGGGCAGCATGGGCTTAGCACGTCAGGCTATAAGCAACGTGCTGGTTACAAATGTCCACTGTTTTGAGAAATACTTTTTGGAAGAAAAAAAATATTTTTTTTTTTTTAAATTATCTTATTTTTAATTTTTTTTAAGAAACTTTTTTTTTGGACAACAGGCAGGTTGTTCCATCACTGGAATTTCTGTTCACAAATTCTGTAATTTCTGCTGAGAGCTGTGAGGTGCTAGGAGAGAAGAATCAATATTTAAAATAAGAGATCATTCAGGACTGTTAAGTGATATATTTTCTGGTATGTATATTATTCCTACATGACAAAAACATGTTTTCCCCAGTTTAAGATGGTAGTTCTTCAACACACATAGCATTCAGCACTTGAGCAATCCTATGGACTACTGGAGGTTGAGGAATGTATAGGAAAAGCAGCTATTGCGGACTTCTTTTTGGGGCTCAAACATTCAAATCGCTGTTCTATGCGCAATTACTAAATATTGCATGAATGTATCTTGAGTAATGTAGTATTGCGTCCTCCCGGTGTTGGAAGCAAATACCCAGATCAAAGATTATCTCAAAGATTATCTCAATTAGTTCTAAGACAGAAGCCCTAAGTATGATAATTAAGAGAGAAGTACTGAACATCTGGTATCTTGTGATAATGGTATCATCAGATATGAAAATTACGTGAGGGTATTATAAAATACATAGCACCAAAAATATTGAACTTTTAAAAGACAAACTTTGAAGGAATAAATAATGGATGGAAAGAGATTGATTAGAACCACCTGCTGTTTACTATGGGATGTTAGAGGTGATTATGATACAGGGAGAAAAAATCACACTTATTTCCATAAAAATAAGGATGAAAATTAAATCTGTTGTGGCTAGAAAGGAATACAAGAACTGTTAAAAATGATAAAATAAAGCATCTAAAAGCTGCAAAATGTTTAGTACATAGCAGGGTAGAACAGAACAATAAATAGCTGCAAATATGGAAAAATAACATATGAGCAAACAGTGCTACTCTTTTTTATCACCAGTAAGTAGCTTTAGGCATAAATGTTGTCCTCTTAAAAAAAATATAGCAAGATTTTTTTTTTTTTTGCAAAAAGAATAAAGTTTTTAAATAAAAGGAAAAGACACTAAAGATTTAGTAAGCACCCTGTGAGCATTGTGGTAATTATTGAGGTCCTGCAAGACTATTGAATTGATATCTGATTGCTTTTAAACCCCAACTTTCCTAAGAAATTGCAAAACGTTATGTGTAAGTACGCCCTTTAAAACATTCTTTGAGGGGGCATGAAGCAAGAAGAGAAATCCAATAATTTCAAAGCAACTGTGTGTTTCGTAAACTTGTTTAGTAGTAGTTGAATTGAAGGTCATAGAATAAAGAAGATGTTACATGAGAAGACAGAGAATTCTTTAGAGCTGAGCGATGGCCAGGAGATCTCAGGTCACATTTTCAAAGCCATGTAAATGACGTAGGGACATTGGCACCACAATAATGAGGGAACAGCCATAGAGAAAACATGAGACAACAATATCCTCTCAGTCCCACAGGTGATTTAAGCCTTTTGGACTGTATATTCAGAGGTATTTTCCGTAAAATAGTTGTAATTTTTTTATTGACTTTCAGCAGAAGTTAGACACTTGAATACATTTCAGTATAAATGGTACTGGGAGGTAGAGAGGTTTAACAGCAAAACCAGAAATCTAGCAACATTTCATTTTCTTTTGAAAGGCAGCACCTAATGACACCTTTTTTCTTGGAAAGGTATCCTTCAATTTTTGAAAGCAGCTTGGACCTAAGGATGCTTCAGTGCTCTTGAATATTTCCTTACAATCTGTATCTCAAATACAAACGGGGTTCCAGGCAACTTCTTACTGGGGGAAAATAATGCATGCAGTGAGGAACAATGGGAAGGTACAGCATCATAATGAAGCCATTATTTTGTAAATACAATGTCTGCAAATGAGGAAAAGTGATATTCCAAAGGCGGAGGTGCTGAGGCCACTTTATCTGTTACCTGGAAAGAAGTGAATAACAGTACAGTGAGCAAAACATTCCTGTGTGCAAGCTGGGTAACTGAACAGGTAGAAAAATCCAACCATATCTAGAGGAATTAAGATAATTTAACTTTTCTAGTTCCTTTACGCCAATCAATTATTCTGCTGCATGGCCAAAGTATTCAAGCTGAAGTTTGTCCAGGTTTCAAAAATTGATTTCTCTGTGTTTTATCAAGCTTTCAGATCTCTTTGATGGCAGCTTCTTAGATCAAAGTCAGTTGGACTCCTGCGACTGTCTGAAATAAGATGGTAGCTGAAGTGGTTTTCAGACATAGCCACTGCTGCCAAATGTCTGTCAGTGACTCTCTGTCACTAGTTTGTCATACATTTAATAAATTAACATTTCTACTTATAACATTTTTTTTTCATTTTTTAAGTGCTTGGGTATGTCCTATATATTTATAAGGCATTAGCCGCTATATGAAAAGGTGGTATCATCAGAAAAGTAAAAAATATCAGTCGTGAATGCTACATTTCTTCTTTAAAGCACGAGGTGTCTAGCCTACACATCAGTATAATTTTTTGATCTTTCAAGAATGAGGATGAAAAATTTTTCATCTCTGAAGATGATGAAATACCAGTAGCGTATTACAGTGTTGGCTGAAAAAAAAAAAAAAAGAAAATCCTTCAAAAATTGCCCTGTCTTTGAAACACAGCTGCATCACAGGAACTGAACAAAAAGGTGGATTTTCTTGAAGATGCTCACACTTTCAAATATTATCTCAGATTACACTGGCTGGGCTAGGCACCTTTTCCTTGTCAAAGGCATTTCTTTGCTTACACATGCTAGTATGTATCAGGTAAAGATTTCATTACATTTTAAATTGTACTCTTTAGAACAGTCCTGATTTGAGGGGGAAAAAATAAAACCCCAGCGGGTCATCGTTGCCAAGGCCAGTGACATTTGCTATTCAGAGGAGGGCTGCCACCGGTAGGGTCCTTGCGTGCTGCTACAAGTCAGCCTTGTGCGCTGTCGTGTACCTACCTGCCCTGAGACACTGGGCTCTGGGAATCTATTTCAATATTTATAACTCTTTTTTTTTTTTTTATTCTGACTGATTGGTTACAAGTAAGGGAAATTCTGTGTTTCAAACCTGCGTGCTGTTAGAGCTGTCTCCACAGAGCAGCAAGGGTGGTCAGGCGAGCCCATGGATAACAGACTTCAAGTGGAATACCTTTCGAAACAGATCTGCGTGAATTATAGGAGCTTCAACATACTGGCGATGGTCTGCGCTTTTCGTCCTTAACACTTGGCAATTTCTGGCCTATTATGTTCCTAGAGTCAGGCATTTCTGGCTTATTACGTGAAAGCTGGCAGCTTTTAATGAGCACTCCGATCAGAATGGCAGCTGCTACTCAGCACTTGGGGCTCCTGAATTGGCCAGCTGGGTATAGTACACTTTTTTATGCTCCTCTATGTACTATGTTGGCTTGAGTGAATTCACCTTGCTGGATTTCCCTGCCAGAACCCCTGTGTCATGACAAACGTTCCAGTCCCTGGCATTATGGTTTCTCAGACAAGTTAAGTTTAAAGCTAAGGTTGAATATCTGATCATGGGAATGCAAGACAGATGATCCACATACTGTACCGTGCCAAAAAGAGGGAATAAGTGGTTAAAATTAAAGGTCAATTATTCCATTTCTGTACGACGTTATATAACTCTCCAAAACCAGCGACACAGTGGGAAAACGTCGCTGAGTCGCTTGCTGAGTGGTAACGGCAATTCCAGATTTTTCAGCGCTTTTGCAAAAAAGCTAAAATGATTTGCTAATTACTAGTCTGGGAATTGTCTGAAGGGCATCAACATCAACAGAGAATTTTGTCTCTTTAGGTACATAGTGGAAGATGTGGCCCTAGCCCAGGGGAGGGGAGGGACAAAGAAAAGGAATCGCGTTCCTGTTCGACACATGGAGGAATGGGGCGAAGAGAAACTCAAAGCCTTGTTAAAGACAGAACAAGAAATGTGTGGCAAGACTAGAACATGAACTCGTTATTCTGGATAAGATCTTTTAGACAGCGTCTCCTCTCCTTCCCTTCCTAGGTAAGGAGTGCCCCTTGTCAAGCTCACAACTCTCTGTCGTGTCAAGATAAATTGTCAGAGACCTCAGAGTCTTGCATATACTTCTACTGGGATCACGCGTGGATAGAATATCTCCGATGGAAGCCCTGCACACGTGAATCAAGTCCTGTATCTTACTGAAATCTATTTCCTAGGATGCTGTTAAATGGGAATGCCGTTTGACGTGACAACTCCAAATCCCTGTTGTCTGCAGTCATTGAAGATCCCGTTATATATTTGCCGAAACTTAAGCCATACATTCTAGTGTATGAAATCTTCAGCTGGATTCCCCTCTTTTTATAATACATTTCTTGTCAGTATACTGGAGATCATATGAACTGAAGTTAAAAAAAAAAAAAAGAAAAAAGGTAATTTTTGACCTGTGAGAGACTGAAAGGTTATTCCCTAGGAAATGTTGAGGTAATTTGTTATCCTGTTTTATGAGTGTGCTGTTAAACAGCTGATGTGTTTCCAATGATAGGTGGCTGCGGTGGTGAAGTGAAATCAATTGCTTTGGTGAAATGATCCCCAGAGCTTGATAATTAATTGCATTTTATTTTAGGTTTGCACGATCCTTTGATTTTCTTTGGGACCAAAGGCAATACAGAGTTAGAACGTTGCTTTTATTTATTAATGAGGATTTTTAGCACCAAAACTATGCGAATGCAAAGCATAAGTTAAGAGAGACAGAGAAATGCAGAGAAATGCAGAGAAACGCAGACTCTCTCTCCTGCCTCTCTCTCCACCCCTCCCTTTCCCTTTCTCCTTTTCCTTTGGCAATAACAATTCATTCTCCGGTCCAAGAAATTGAAAAAGGAAAGGGGAAAGCGAGCGCAGGCTGAAATAATTAACTAGATGAAGACAAACCAAACCAATCATCTCTATTATTGCTTCCTTTTTAGGTGGTATTTGGTTTAGGTGCAGCCTGACCCTAAGGACGGCACGAGATGGAGCAAAAGAACTAATATTAGCATAGCATAATCGATTCTAGTGCAGGGTTAATGAAATCTCTGTGTCTACCTCCAGACCTCACCTCTGAGACAGGATTAGTTTAAACATTACATATTAGCACTGCTAGTTACTTGAGGACAACAAATCAGAGACAATATTGTAGTGGAACCAGTTGTTTTCATTTATCTTTCGATTTTATTAACTGGTTTTTTTTTTCCTCAGAGGAGCTCACATGAGTTTCTCTGACCAGTTCTTACATACAGCTGGTTTGGCATTCTTCAAAAGAGTAGGACATAGCAAAGTACGTCCATTGCTGGTGTTGTTTCCTTTGTTTTGCCTACAGACATGAGACAGGCAGCAGCATAAAAGCTACTATGTCTTTAATAATTAACTTGGGCTGCCTAATTAGGAAATCTCTCCCAGAAGACTGCTGCTAATACTTTGTACTGTAGTATTTTAGAGCCTAGAAATTATCAGCAAGGTATAAAGTTGTCCAAATTCTGCAGTCTACCCAAAGGGCAGCTGAGGTAAACGTCGTCCCCCGAGCAATAACGCATAGGAGCCCTTGCCTTTGATTTGCTGCCTAGCATTTCAGCTCAGTATATTCTAATGCAGAGAGCCAAATTTTCAGGGAAATAAGACTTGATTTTCAAAATACGTCCTGGCCGCTTGACATGTCAATACACTATTTTTTTTTTTTAATTCTTACTAAAACATTCACATTTAGAGTGCCTGTTAATTAACATTGCATCTGTATTCACCACAGCTTTATTTTTCTCCAGGGTTTGCTTAGCTTGAAGAGGCAATTGTTACAAAAAATGCCAACAAAGTATTACGACAAACCCATCTGCGAGAACGTAAGCTGCTGGTATAAGAACAATTAGAAAAGCTCGGATGAGCAGCTCTGCGTTGTTTCTTGGCTTGTGTACACGAAGGACTTTACACATTTATACAAAGCCCAGCATCACTATTGAACAGCTGTGAGGTGATCACCGGAGACTCAAACTTCAGCAAGAAAGATCCTGAAGCTCGGAAGCATCCTTAGATTTTGTTCTCAAGAGGAGAACACTCATTTTGTGCACTTCTCTCACTGGGCACCTGAAAGAGGGAATCTAGTATTGCAAATAAGAGTAGAAATGTACATTTCCTTTTCTTTTTGGAGGGAAAAAATATAAGTATTTAATAGTGTTTTTTTTTTAATCTCACAAATCCCTACTTTTGAATATAAGAGAAATTTCCAGATCAGATGGAAGATTCAAGATCAGAATGGGAGGATTAGAATGATAATGCCAGAGTTAGCATCAAGCTTTGTTTTAACTTTTGAAATGATGACCCACTACAGAGCGAAAAAAATTAAGATCAAGCGCTTTAAGTAGATCTGGATAAAACTTCTTCATTGATGAGGATATTCTGAGGTGGCGGTATTTTGTAATTGCCTTTAAGACACGTAAATAACTGTGCCAGCTACAAGATGGTACATAATCGGTCCCCAGATATGAGGTCTGTGCCACCTGCCAGCAGAGCTACCATATGCCGATGAGATGAGCAGCCAAGCAGTAATTTGGAAGACATAAATTAAAAATATGTGGATAAAGGTACATGAAGGAGAAGGATTTGGATTTAAAGCTAAAGGGGAGGAAATGGGGGGCATGGGAAGAAGATGTTAGTATTGCTTATGGACAAGTGGAGCAGATGGTCACTTGTTTCGTGTAGGGAATTGATATAGTCACTGAATGATGAGTCTGGCTAATGTAGCTCCCACTTTCTTGTTTCCTGGTGAAATCACCGTGACTCAAACATAATTCTCTTTGAGGTTCCAGCCCAAAACCATGGGAAAATCCCTGTGCAAGAACGAGATTATTCCTACATATGTGATGCCTTTGACGTTGGCCAATACACAAATTGAACCATACATCTCCAGATTTTAAAAATACGAACAGTTGCAGCCTGAGCCAATTCTTCCTCCTACACCAAAACTAATTGCTGTTATGGAATTGCTGTAGCTGAAACTGTAGTGGTCTCACGATCTATTTATTCATTAGAGAAGTAGAACATGCTCATAGGCTGGTTGCACGTGTGCTTATGAGGGAGGAAAGCTGGGTTTCATGCTGGGTTCTCTCTTTAGCTTGTCTACATTAAGGTGTGCTCTCAGGCACAGAGTAAAGTACCAGTTTCTTGGCATCTTGGGAGTACAGTGACCCAAGGATCAGAGAAGAATTTAATGTATTTTAAAATTTTACCCGCGGAACAGGCAGCTACCCAAGCAGTTACAAGCCCTGTCAGTTTAAAGAGTTGAGTTGAGTGTCCTAATATAAAGGGTGCTGGAATAGGGGAAATAAAAGAAAATTTCTTGTTATAGCTTAAAGACTTGAGGGTGAAATTTTGGGGAGGAAAATTTCAAATGGAGAAAGGTATGTTAAAGTGATAATACTTACCCTTAAAGGGATCCTATTATATAAAATTACATTATTATTTTCCAAATGCAGATGACAGTTGATGTGGGTACCTTTTATTAAATATGTGCACAGACTTTTGCTGTGATAAAGTAAATGTATCTGATTTCTGTTAAGGTGACTTTCAAGGAAAAAAGGGTGTGGGTCCCTTCTTTGCTTCCATTTAATATGTACAATTCAGTGGAAATACTGAAATTATAAAGTAGCTTTGAGGATGGCATATATTGCCTTATTTGAATCTTCTCTTTTTTTGCACTAGTATTTCAGTATTTGGGTTTATTTTTATATATGGGGGTTTTACCATATTTAACTTTTTTACTAAGACCCTATAATCTCTTTTCTTGGATGATTCTTGGGTAATTTCAATAATTGCAGTAGGAGGTCACCCATGACAGAACTATTGCTTGGAAGGGACTTCTGGGAGCCATCACCTCCAGGCCCCTGCTCGAGGTGGTACCATCACTAGAACTTGCTCCAGCCAGCCCTGGCCTTGTTTTGCTGAGTCTTGAACACCTCCAAGGTGTTCTCACTGAGCAACCTGGCCCTGTGCGGCACTACCTTCCTTGAGAAAAAGTTTTCTTCTGATGTCTATGTGACTTTCCTTCAACTGTTTTTTCTATTATCAATTTCATATTAATCTTGAGCTTTTGGAGGGAAAAAAAGTCTCTTGCTGCTTACATTTCAGTTCTGTTGCCCTGTTACCAAAAAGCTGACAAAATCCTGTTGTCGTGTTGGTTTTTTTTTCTTTCAGTGAATCTTGCAGTATAATCAGGGAAGAAAAAATGAGTTACTTCTAAGAATTCTGTTCTTTTATACAGACCACAAACATTTTTAGGGAGTAAACAAGCAGAAAACAGAAAATGAACAGATTTTCAGGCTCCTTTCTAAATGGAAAACAAGCTTTTTTTTACTTCCATGCAAGGGACATTCGTAGTGAAACCTATATTTTGTGTTCTCAAGTAATAGATGCAATAACTACATAGTTGCGAAAAATAACTTACAAATTGGTCTGAATATTTATCACTTTATGTTTAGAGTAAGATCGTTGGAAATGGTAATACAGGAATCCCAGCGTAGCGGATAACCAATTAGCTCTTTGAAATCTTCTTACATCTTCAAAGTGCAGAACATTAACTAATCCTAACTGCATCTCGCGGGTACAGTATTCTTACGGGAACTAATTACTGGTGGCCTAAGGACGCCTCCTCACAGCATGTGTTCTTTCCCCAAACTTACTTATGTACTTCAACAAAGGAGCATATCTGGCTGACTTATTTCATGACAATGAATGCAAGCCTATTAAGGCATCCGACTGACTCTAAACCCACTCCTTACCTGTCTTCACAAGGTAATCTCCATGACATTTATGGCTTTGAAAGGTACTGTGGGTTTAAAATTCATTTGTTAGGATCCTGACCATCTGAGCATGTAGATTAAGAGAATTTTTTTACAATTTCTCAACCATTCTATACCCATAAAGACAAATGAGGAGAAAATTCCAGTCAAGACTCTTTTTTAACACATCATGGTTAAAATGGGCTTCACCAAGTGGTGGCAAACCACTTGGGTGCTTGTTTTGCAGTTCAGTTATAGGATCTGTGTCCAGAAGTTTCTCTGGTTTATGTTTTTGTTGAAGCTGAGACCCCCTATGAGCCGACATCTCCTATGATCTTCCCACACAGGGAACACGATGGTCATTAATCTGCAACTAACGTTCAGGAAACACTGTAAACAGTTGATTTTGGTATGTGAAACTATTTACATGATTGAATGACATATATTAAAACAAATCAGCTCCCCAACTAATAAGAAGTGTTACTTCATTTTACTTCATTATGAATACTCCAGTGTGCCTTTGAGAAATGAAGATATTATTCATGCAAGCAGCTTGGAAACTTGCAGTTCTTTAAAAAAACAAAGAGAATTTAGAGAACAGGTACATTGCAAGCTGGCTGCATATATCTTATTTTCTGTGGTTGTCAGAGAGTTCTTATTTATCATAACAAATAAATTCTATTTGGCTGTTGAAACAGAATGAGAAATACAGGCCTGGATAATACATTGATCTAGTCTGTCAAGCCGAGGGCTGATTTGAAGGTCAGTCGTATGTCCTTTTTCCACGTATCTATAAAATGATGACTATAATGATATGCGTGTAATCTAATTTGGGAAGAACAAAAAGGGTTTTCAGATTTCTGACTATAATTCTGTTTGAGGTTTTAAAATAAATGTATTTTTTTTAAAAATTGAAACAGAGTTTTACATGTTAGCGTCCTCGTAATGTTAGTCATCAGAGCCAGCCCCATTTTTGCTTTAGGTGTAAATGCTGACTGAATTGGAGCATGCTGTCCTGCATGAACTTGTTCCTGATTTGGTGAGATTACAAGGGTAGTGGGATGTCAGGTTGATGCTTTTCCTCTCTCCAGAAAGCAGAACAGGCCAAGATACTCAAGAGGTGTAGCTCCAGTGCCAACACCGGCGTGAGCCATCGGTAACATTCATTGGCCAGGGAATCTAAAAAGGCAGGTACATATAGACATACATAGGAAAAACAGATTAGCTCAGCAGTTAGCAGTTTAGCAGATTAGATTTGATTTATGTAGTCCCAGCTTGGGCTCAAAACAGCAAATACGAATACTTGGGAATATATTTCTGGAAAAGGGGTGTGGAGGGGCAGGCAGGGAAGAGAGTTGAGAAGCCCTCCAAAGAGACAGCTGGTTCCAAGGTTGGCCATATCAAAAAAGTTAGGAATGAGGTCTGTTAGCATCAGAACACAGACTGTGAGAGCTCAGTTACCATACAAGGACATAGATACATCAGCCACTGGACAATGCTGCTTACTCACAAAATCACAATTTCTGGTGGTTGTAGCCAGGACTAGTCTCTCTTGCTGGTTGGGGACTAGTCGTGATTTGACCCAGACGATGGACTGAGGCGTTCTGAGTTTGGGTAGCATCACTCTTGTTACTCTCAGCTCTGTATCTGCGACCACCTCCATGTACGGATATGTGAATGCTATGCCAGTGAGAGGTGAGTAATTTCTTCTAGCCTACCCGCTGCTTATGCATGTTCTCATGAAGTTCACTTTGAGCGCTTATTAACTCCCCTGTGGCTAATGCGGAAGAAGAGTAAGGCATACAGAAAGGAAAGGAGTGCATTAGGCATCTATCCTTAATGAAGATGTTTCTTATCCTGTAGACATTTTTACTCTTAAATATATTTCAGAGAAAATGAAAATGACAAGTGTTTCTAAAGCACACCTGCATCCGATCTGATCTCAGCAGGTCCTTCGATTCCTCAAGCCCATCTGCTGCTGCATGGTGGCAAACCACTTTGCTTCCAAAAGAGCATCAGCCTGGTTATCTATGCACAGCCCCCCTGAATTCATTGTATGCGAGAGCTGAGGAGCAAACCTGAGATGCTGATAAATGTCGATTCTTCAGTGAAGTGAAGAATATTCAAATTAACATATTTCCTTGAGTGTGCGTTTTTAAACTTATTAAGCTCAGTGCTGCAAAAGGCAAAACTATCCTCCCCATACTCTTAGGCCTCAGTAGTCACGTCTTCTATTACCAAAGGTTGGAAGCCAAGGACTGGTAGTAAAAGAAGACTGTAATGTCAAAAGCAGCACTGGAAATGTTGAGCATGATAATTACCAGGGACAAATTTAACATACGGACTTTGTAATGCTGTATGGGATTAGTCTGATCTAGGATCCTGACTCCTCAATGATCAGCACAAGGTGATTCAGAGGATAAAGCCATCATCTGGTGCTTATATGAGACAGTATCTTCAAGAAAAGTTCTCCTTTTTAGCCACAGTAGCTAGAGCTTGTAGAGGTGCTTCAAATGGCCTTGTGTTTAAAGGCTCTGTTGCGTCTTTCCAAGAACTGAATATCTTGAACATCTGCTAGATATTCGAAAGTGATTCAGATGTGGTCTCTAAAGAGGAAAAGTAGCAAGGTTTTGTAAATATGATCAGCTCCTACAATAATAACTGAACATCAGTGCCAGCATTAACGAGAAAAACAGAAGGTGTTAAAATGAGCTAGAAAGCTTTTAGGCCGATTAGTCCCTCTGCCAAATGAACAGCTTTAATACGTGAGCGTTTAGGATGCTCATGCAGTTAACCCAGTATGTTTTATAATGCTTGTCTTGTCAGTGAAAGATAAGGATTTCACTGTAATAGAACCACTTTTAGTGGAAATATCTATATCTGCTCTTTCCTGATTGCTTAACAGTTCTGATTTCTTCTGATTCTCAATCCCACAACAAGAATTACAAGCGAAGGAGGATTCCTATGCAGCTGCTTCAGAAATTGTTTGTCTGCAGTGGCACATTTGTTTTCCATCTGAGTGTTCGCTTAAATTGCATTTCATCCCTCACTTATATTTCTCATCTACATGATAACGTCGCGCACGCTGATGCAGTTTCTCTTGCTGTCATCCACATGACTCTTTTTGATTTCATTTGACACCGTATTAAGGCAGACCACATTCTTGTTAACAGCAATAAGCACCAAGGTGGTTGAGTGCTGCTTTGAATGAAGACAAATGAATGGAGGGAAAGGTAATGACTATACACATTGTGAAGCGAAGAGGCTGTCTTAATGGCCTGGAATCAGCTTATGAGGATAAAATGACTTCACTAACATACAGTTGAGATGGACTTGACTGATTCAGCCAACAGCTTGCGTAAGGTACCATATTATTACCTTATCGCTAAGATCTACATGGTAACGGGTTCCCTGAGTCTGATAGCTCTGGTAGCACTCATGCCCGTAAAACCTAATTTTACTCCTGGGTAGGTACTTAGTCTAATTTATTTCACTAACATATGCTTATTGCAGAGAATATATCTGGGCATAGCATTTGTTCCTTAAGTACTTTGAAATAAAAAAACTCCAAAGCTACCAGAATGTCCTATAAGAACAGATGTCACAAAGAGAGTGGCCAGTTCAAGAATTGTTTTCAGTGAAACTGGTTGTGAAATCACAGTAGAGATTTTCCCTAGTCTAATCTTTATGCATTGCACAACTTAATCTGTCAGCTGCTGGATGGCACAATGTACTTCCAGTTGCAACAAGCATTCATACAAACACTATATTATGCACAAAGAAAAAAAATAATTATAATGATTTTAGCATGGTTAATGGGGCAGTAGAGTTCCACATGGTGGTACAGCATGTCTGCACAAAGGTTTTTGTTTTTTTAAACTTGCTAAGACAGTTAATTTGGATGGAATACTAGCAGGAAATAAACTTTAATACTTGAGAGATGGTTGAAATAAAAATACTTGAAATCCAAGGCAGCATTAAAAAACAGTTGGGAGTTCTCTGATCTTTATTTTGTACTTCTACTGCTAACTCACAAAACCATCACTGACTTTATATATCCAAAGATATTTTTCGTATTACATCATTACTTTGCTGTGTCTTCTAGCAAGTGACGTCACTGGGAGCAGATCTGTGTATGTATAGGGACAATTTTTTCCAATATTTTTACTCAAAAGTCTGGATAAGGTGAAGCATAAATGTAGCAAGGATGTCTATTCTGTATCCCAAGAACTTTCTCATGAAAGCTGGGACACCCATTTTCCAAGAATTCTGCAGACTTTGTCGTGACTTTCATTTTTGACAGTGAATTGTATGTGTTGGGCAAGCATTGATTCAACCAAGGAGCAGACTTTAAGAAAAGCCTGATCTTTTAGCAAACACAAGAGATACTGAAAACCACTCCTTTGTGTATTTTTGAGGATGGGCAAATAATTCAAAGCAACAAGTCTGTAGGAAACACATTGGACCACTTTCTGCGGCACATTGACTGTACTTGCTATTCATTTTAAATGGCTTCTCGTATTGTGTATAAAGCGCAAATATTAGAAGTGTAACATAACCACGACTGGAACTTTCTGTCCATTTGGCAGTGGACACGGAACATTATTCCGATCCTGAGAAGGTCAATCATTTACAACAAATGGCATTAAAGATGTCACACGAACTCCTTTTTCATTCAGTCACAAATGTGACCTTCTAGGATTGCTATGGTAGTGAAGGCCAATGAAGTGGATACACACTGCTAGAATCCATGCTGCCTGTGAGTAGCCGTCATAAGACCCTGTTGGTCCGAAGCAGCTCGTGTGTGCTATGTTTTATGCAAAGATACAGCACATTATCAAGAGAGAAGCGCAGTAACGGATCAATAGTACTGAACAAGGAACTCTTGCCTGGTCTGAAACAAAGACATTGTACAAAAAGAAGCAGCACACTTGAGAGGGAGCAGAGAGGAATGGTATACACGTGTGGCAACAGACCCTGGAAATATTAAGTCACAAGGTTAACTTCAGCGGATTATTTTAGAACTGAAGGACAATTCTAAATTTTTTAATAACTCCATTCAAAAGGAAAGAGGAAAACAGAAAATATAAATATAAACCTGATGCTGAATGGATAAAGAGAGGAATAGCAGATAACAGGGAGTAGGCTCATGCATTCAATGCATTTTTATATCGTTCTTCATAAAGGTTAATTATGAGAGATTCATTTTATTTAACAAGAGAAAAGCAGACCAGAAGTGGAAAGAACAATTTTGTTTGTTTGTTTGCTTTTGATACATTAGCAGCATGCAGAAGATAATAAGATAACATGGCATAGGCAACACTGCCTTTACGTGACTTGCTCTTGACAAGTCTAGCCAATCTTTTACCTCAACGGTGCAGCCGCCTCGGTGGATCGTCAAAGCAATGGCTGTTACATCTCGACTGTGCTGAGGCTTTGCATACTGCCCACTACGGCTTTCTCATATGCAAACCACGGAAACCTGAACTCCAGGCAAATGCCGTAAGTGGGTGCGCAGCGGCTGCAGGAACAGCTCTCAGTGGTTCATTCTCCAAGGGGCAAGACGCTGAGGTGAAGGCTAGATGGGCCTCAGATTTTCTAGGCAAATTCCTAGTGCCATCTCCCATGTTGTTAAAGACAACAATGCTTAGAGCCAGACTTTGTGTGTGTGTGGCACTGAGTTGGGAGAAGTAAGAAGGAAGACAGAAAATGTCTTGTGAACAGGAGTTCAAAATCATCTAGCCAGAGGGGTGGATTTGGTCTGAAGGCTGTAGACAGAACTCAGCAATAAGTGCAAAAGTCCTGCTTGTGGAAAAAGAAATTAAATGTGCAATGCAGGTGGCATCAGCAAGGTGGAAAAGGATTGGAGCTTATAATGAGCCACAGACTGAATATGGGGTTAGAATGTGAGGCTGTCGCAAGAAAGAGACTGTCATACATAAAGCCTAGGAAGTAATTTTTCCTCTCTGTTCAGTACAGGTAGCTCAGCTAGTTAATTCTGGCACCACATTATTTTTAAAAAAGAGATGTGGACTAATTGAAGAGAATCCAGAAGAGAATGATGAGACCTGTAACAAGATCAGGAACCCTTCCTGTGAGGAAATGCTGAGGTGATTTCAGCTGGCTTCAAATTGTTTCGGGGAAATGAAATCTCTGGATATTGCATCAGATAATAGCAAGTTTAAGCCACACTTGCTGTGGTTGGATAGCATCCACTGAGAGTGAAAGAAATATCCTCTTTGACATTAGGGGACATTCAAACCTCAGAGGGAAGAGAGCATCGCCAGCTAATAGACACGAGCATTTTTGAAAATGGGCAGCTTGCTGCAAGTTATAATAATGCCAATATGCAACCAGCATTACAGAGAAAACCTGCACATCCGTGTACAACACACACACAGAGACTGAAAATTCCAGCCCTGAGAATGCCTTTTAATTGCTCCGGTCTCTGGTCTTACTGTCAAAGATTAGACAGCAACATTCTGCATCTACAAAGGACAAATATGGTCCAAGCAAAGCTTTACAAAACAACTTACTTGATAAATGAAAATATTATGTTGGCTTCCATTGCAGAGAGAGAAAAATATAGATGCAGTCTAAGCCTAGTAGAAAGCAGCTGGATCTGCCGTGTCGACAGAACAACGGCCACCGATACAGCCTGGACTGAGTGAACACTGGTCAGACTGTGAACATAGGCCTGCAACACAACGACATAGATTCCTACCCTGCAAACTGCTCTTAAGAAGGTCTGTAGAGAACCTCTGTCTTCCCTCTCAACTACATCCCTGTTAACACCCTCTGCTCACACCCTCATACGCCCCCTTCGCTACCAGGCCGGAGACCAGACTAAATGTGTGGGCAGAGGGAAGAGAGGAGGAAGGCCCCTCATGCCAAAATGGACCTGCTACAGGAGACGAATCTGTAAAACCAGCACTGCTCTGTCCCAAAGTAGAGTCCCAGCCGCCTCCTCAGACCTGAGATTTTGGACTTCATCCATTTTTATTTCTGACCTTCTCTATAGTTAATTTCTTCAGATTTTGTTTTTCCCCATGTATTTTGAGGTATCACCTACTCTGCTGTCCAAGCTCTCCATAAAAATGAGAAAAGTAAGCTCACATAGATGAAATTTCCTTAGAAAAAATAGTAAGATGTGCATTTTTTTGGCTGTAAAATCAATCACAAGGCTAAACCAGAAAATCAGAATCTCTGGAAACATTTACAAGTTTGATTCTCTGATAGATGATAACTCATAAACTAATTTATTGTAGCAACAATTTGTGAAAAATACGTTCACCATTTCTGTAGAGTTGGGTTCTAATTTTAATTGACCCTTACTTACGTAAGTCTAGGAGAAAAGTTTCAGCCACCAATTAGGAAATTTTCATATTTCATTCTTGCTGCTTTTAATCAGAAGTAATAAGCTGCTAAATTTCATGGCTAACACCTTATATACTGCAACTTATTGATAAACTGATGCAAAAGAAAATCAACAGTAGCTAGATAGTGACATACAATTGAATGAAGGGTTTGCATATACGCCAATACATGGAAGACTGGCACTTACATTCAGATTACTTTTCTCACTGTTGTAGATTTGAGAGTCAAAAATCTCATTTGCACAATCAGTACTGGTTTGTGTCGCAGTAAAAATGAGAGTGAGCTTTGAAAAAAGAAATTTCAAGTACATTTTGGTATTTTTATCGTGTTTATTCATCACATGCTGTTGCAAATGCATTTAAAAAAAAAGGTCTACGTACCATATTACAGTCAGAGCCTTATCGATAAAATAATTGCCACATTACGTCAGGCTTTGCTAAATATTCCCCTGTTCCTGCTACTGATTCCAAGCAAGCAGGCAGCTTTACCCAGAGAATAAATATCAGAGACGATAACTACCAATGCTGCTTTGCCGTTTATGATCTGGAATTATTGTTTTCCCTACAACCAGTCTTCGAAAATTTATTCTCCTTAGTCTACTTTCAAATCCCTAAATAAAACGGGCAAAGTGCGGAGCTGCCAGCTGATTCTCCTGTGGTGCACAGTGCTCCTTTGTGTGCTGAACACGTCTGAAATGCTGACCTACTGGTTTGGAACTGACTTTTTTTAGCAAACTTTCTCCTCCAAAATCTTAGGCCAGTAATGAGCAAGCAATGAAGTAAATAAGTAGGCACTTGACTAGCCAGAAAGTGCAGCTACTGGCCTGTTTGCTAGGGATGATTTTACATTTCCCAGCATGCGTCAATTTTGAAAGTTATCGAGGGGGATTTGGACTTCCAGGCCACTGCAGAATGATCACTGAACAGCCATTTGCTGGAGACAATCACTGTTATTATGGCCCTGACTCCGCGTCCTTTGAAGGCATTGAAGGATTGGCATTGATTTTTCAGTAGCGTTTGTAAAGGGCCTGTGCACCTGACCGCAACTGGACCGTATCATTAGACCATCCAAGGCATTTTTCATCAAATATATTTCCAAAGGTAACGCTAATAGAGGAACTCTTAGCCTCTGAATCAGAAGATGGATGTGTGTCGTGGTTTAGCCCCACTCGGCAACTAAGCACCACGCAGCCGCTCGCTCACCCTCCCCCTCCCCGGTGGGATGGGGGAGAGAATCGGAAGGGCAAGAGTAAGAAAACCCACGGGTTGAGATAAGAACAGTTTAATAATTGAAATAAAATAATAATAATAGTAATAATAATAATGATAATAATAATAATAATAATTGTAATGAAAAGGAGAACAAGAGAGACAAACAAAACCCAGGGAAAAGAAAACAAGTGATGCAACCGCTCACCACCCGCCGACCGACACCCAGCCAGTCCCCGAGCAGCGATCGCTGCCCCCCGGCTAACTCCCCTCGGTTTATATACTGAGCATGACGTCATATGGTATGGAATAGCCCTTTGGGCAGTTTGGATCAACTATCTTGGGCCGTGCCCCCTCCCAACTTCTTGTGCACCTGGCAGAGCATGGGAAGCTGAAAAAGAAAGTCCTTGACTAGTCTAAGCATTACTTAGCAACAACTAAAACATCAGTGTGTTATCAGCATTCTTCTCATGCTAAATCCAAAACACAGCACTATGCTAGCTACTAGGAAGAAAAGTAACTCTAACTCAGCTGAAACCAGGACAATGTGTAAGAGGGGTTAGTATTTTAAAGGGAAGAACGTCAAGAAATCAGCTGCTAAAAGGCTGTTTGAAGTTATGGCTCACAAGCTAGTCCTCTGATTTATGAAGGCAGCACAGTAACAGTTTTCTAATTAATTGGTCTGATTGCTCTCAAGGGTGTTGGATTCCTAATATTCACAGGAGTTGATGAATAGCAAAAACCTATTTCTTGGCTCCAAAACAAAGCAGACTCAGAAAAAAGAAGGTAACAGCTGCTTGGCCACACTCATTGCACCTGCGGCAGCTGATAACGCAGAATGTCGAGTCCCCTGCTCATGGACTGACTCACCCAACCTCCTCCTCTGACATGGGCCTTCCCCTGTTGTATCTGCATTTTAAATATCCCCAGCACAGCTCTGAAGCTCCCTGGCCCTGATGACACTGGGAACTCAGGGCCGGCGGCAGAGCGAGGCACCCACCACCCCGAGCAATGCTGCAGCTGGGGCTGCGTGCGGGACCCTTGCCCACCATGTAGTGTTATTTAGTCTGCAAGGAGCTAGAATTTAAAAAATCAAATTGACTTTCTTCTTCTAAATTTCTCTTTTTAAAAAATCAAGCACAGAACTTCAGTTTTGTCTTTTGTCTTTGACTAGTTCTAATCTCAGGTTCTCATGCAACCTAATTTACTGTTGCAATAAATATAATCCAAACAAGAATGCTAGTTTTTTTTGGAAAGAAAATACATATTCCCAGGGTTCTACACTCAGAATCAAGTGAAAACATGAGGAAATTAGTCTTCAGTTTTAGGACTTTCCTTTCTTACTACAGTCTGGTACTTATCTTGACCACCTTCTTAGCTATTAAGTTTACCCAAATACCAGTCAAGTATTATTGTAATTGTTACTGACAAAATGCTTATGAATACCTTCTCCAAATTTGTGAAATTTATTAGCAAGTGAGAAAGATGAACTTGAGAAAGCCAGCAAATTTTTATCTTTATGAATCTGGAAATGCCCTTCTGAAGAACACAGATTTTTCCCAGAAGTTTGGCTTTAAGAAGTCAAAAAGGATTTGAAAATATTTACTTAAACCACAAAACTTTGCATGTGTTTTGCTTGTAAATAAAGGATAATGTAGTGCAGAAGAAGCTTATTTAAACTATACATACACATATGCATGAATGACAATTGTATTCAATTTATCCTGACTTAATTTGAATTAATTTGATGGGTCTTTTGACACAAGCTGTACTGACTAATTGTGGCTTATTTGGGTGCACTAGATCAGTGAGTGTGGCAATCAAAAGCTCAGCCAGATGTTTGTATTTTCTTTGATTGCCCACAGCCTTCGGATTGAAGAAAGTCAATCAGCAAAATGATTCTTAGCATCTGTCAAGGTACTGATGGCATTGCCGTAATAGGAGTTAGAACAAGCAGAATGGCTCTGATCCCCTTGCGCTTGCCCTGGTACCAGCCTTCCGTAGATCTCTGCAGTCTTGGTTTGATACCGTCACAGACCATGGAAATGCTGTGAAATCAGACCAAAAGTCTTTATAAGTAGTTGATATCAGCACAGTGAAGAGTGAATGTATTTTTATCTTTATATGAACTTATATTAATGTGAGTCACTTCTATAAAAGTACCTTTTATATGTTTTATACTGGCCTATGCTTATGATGAGTTATTGACTGAAGGGATGGTTTTTCCAAGCATCAACGAAAAGCTTTTAATAAGCTGAAAAATGAAATCTTGCACCCATGTGCAAGAAACCTAAGCCTACTGAAACAGTTTCTTTGGATTTACTCTAAAACTTTTGGAGACCTGTAAGATACATCAAGCTTTATATTTACTGCTCAAGCAATGTTTTTCAATTCAATAGCGTTTTCATGAAAGCATGCACAGAAAATTAAGGTTTTTTTCTCTCTTTTTGTGTGTTTTTTTCAGATGTTCTGAGAATTTGCATTTCTTTGCAGGAGGGATACAGCTCAGAGCTGTCTTAACCTTTCTCTCCTTTCATCCCCAGGTGTTTCAAATGTGTCCTCGCATTTCCTGCATAACTGGATCCTAGCTCATGAAGGGTAAGACTTTTTTTTTTTGCAATCCAGATAGGAACAGTGGTTAACAAGGAGAATGCATGGTTTGCAACTGTGTTAATTTAAGGATTACCATGGTCTGGAGTTCTGCCCTGCTCAGGAATGTCTTAACTTACAGTCCCCACCTGCCTGTCTGGCAGCCAAGTACTGTGAGCAAGAATCATCTTTCCATTTCTTTGCCTTGGACACCCTCAGCCCAAGACAATTCATAGCTAAGCAGAACTGAGGGGAAGAGCGCTCCGGCTAGACCACGACTGTTAATTTGCTGCTTGTCTATGTGTAGGACCGGTGCAGGTCTTTTAATTTGTCGTACATGATACATAGAAACCTTGTAAAACTGTGAATGTAGAAGAATCCTTGCCGTGGTCCTTAAAGGTGATGGACTGTGGACAAGAGGATTCCTTATTTTCAACCCTTTATCTTAAAAGTTGCAATGAAATGTCATTTGATTTCAGCAAGTGCAAAAGCAGACCTGTGGACAGTAACTGCACTGTGTGCTGCTTCTCCCTTTCGAGTGATGAAGCTTGTACTCCTCTTTTACACTGTTTAATGCGTGTCATGTCAAAAAGACGAATTTAACCTGACAGATGAAGATAATAGGGGAAAGATTCTGGAAACATTATTATGGGTGATGAGCTCCAGCAGCAATTAATTAGGAATGAGTTTACTGAAGGCACTCCCAGGCTCAACCACAAAACCCTGAAAGTGGCTTAGTTTCTAACCCAAGCCTTCAGAGGAAGAGATTACATGAAAGAGGGGCTACCACATCCACCACAAAGCTGCTTAACATGACTCATGTCTCAATGGAAGAGTTTTCTGTATAAAAACTCTTTAAACGGTGTTTCAAAACTGACGACACAAATCCCTAGTTAGTTTACAGAGTTGTTTAAATGTTGTTAGTGTTTGCATACCTGCTGTCAGCAGTCATAGAATCCTAGAATCCTTTGGTTGGAAAAGACCTTTAAGATCATGGAGTCCAACTGTCCCACCGCTACTCAGGTTTTGCAGAACTGCGCAGCCCTGCCTACCGCAGAACCACCTAGGCAAAGAAAACAAATAACCCCTTTTCTTGCCTTTGCTCTTTCAAAAGGTTTCTTGCCTTAGGTTGCGTACGTGCAGCGCTTCAGAGAGTAATCCTCAGATGGGTGCTGACCTGTGGGAAGTGTTTGCATGGCACGAGCGGGGAGAAAACACACGTGAGCGGGAGGTGGCACTGAACTCTGTACACCAGGGACAGGGAGTCCGCGGAGACGCGATGTGTTCACGTGTCTGAAGGAGGAGAAGGCAAGGTTTCTATTTTGGTGGTTTTTTATCTCATTTACGCCTCTGTGGAGGTAGTAACTGAACTTGAATCCACCTCTTCCACATGCGGAGATATAAAAATCTGAGGCTCTGCGACTGGTATGTTCTTAATGGGACATTTTTAGGAGAAATAAATTGAGGGGAGAAAAAAACTGACAAAAAATAGCAGGATTTTTTGGCTAGAGATAAGCGGGGTACATCTCTTTTACACACACACGCACAGGCTCAGAAGTTACCTTACCAGCCTTAAAGTGGTCGCCCCTGAGCTGAGCTCAGCCCCCTCCCATGAAGTGGCGGGAAACACGAGGGGCCCGCAGGCCCTGGCACTGGGCAGGCATGCTAACGGTCCTAATGGTTGCGGGTAACGGTCCTAACGGTCGCTGGTAATGGCCCCCAGTCGCAGCAGCCGGGCCACGTGCCCATGACCTGCGCCTGTGTGGTGGCCCGGTCCAGCTGTCGCCGAGGGCCGCTGAGGGAGAAGGGTCGCTCTGAAACTGCGCTCCCCTCGGCTGGCTGCGTGTGGAGATGGCTGGTGGTTGGGTTCGGGGTGTTCTCTACGTGAAGAGAATTCTGCGGGCGCTTCACCCCAGTCTTTTCGGGCTTGCTGTTCTCTCAGCCGCAGGCTCATCAGATGCCCTTAGTGGTGCCGGGCTCCTTGCAGACGGCTGCAAGCCAGCCCCTTCGTGCTGCCTCTCCCCTCCCGCCGGAGCCGAGCCAAGGCAACCGGCTGCTGGGCCCACAACGAACCCTTCCTACCAGTTCCAGCCCAAACTCCCTCCTTGGTAGCGGTGGAAGTTCTGCTCAGAAAACCCATCCAGATAAGTGTCCTTACTACAGCTGTTACGAGAGGGCTTTAGTGTAGATGTTTCCTCAGCTGTACTTGGTCATCTTTCTCTTCCTTTGTAATCCTCTTCCGCCATGCGCGTAGTGTTTGCAGGCCCCGGTCTTCGCCCTTTTCTGCTTTGTGCGTTGTTACAGCCCCGTCTGCCGTGTGTGGGAGTTAGCCCGCGTTTATCTACAGAGATTTGAAGGCATGCATCGAGCTCTGTATTCCTTCGTTGCGTTTAAACAGAAAAGAGCTGAATGCTACCTGGCCATCGCTACTTACGTAATGAAAATATTCCGGTGTTGCCAGAGCAAGAGAGCCCTGAAGTACTTCGGTGTTTTTGCTTCCTCTGAGTTATGCATCTCATTAGGGTTAAATGTGTCATTTCATACACCATCACAGCCGAGTTCCACTTGGGTAACGCGCATCCCAATTTGCTGTACATCTATATGAAGTATTTATCGTTGTGCATATTAGGAGGGTATTAACTAACTGTGCTTGCATATGTTTCAGCCCTTAGCTGGCTTTCAAATTTGTGATTTCGCTTTCATCTTCATTTTATAGTAGATAATTCTAACCTACTCATTAAATTTAATGAGTAATCACACTGGCTAGCTGCTGTTTCTACATGGTACGCTTGTGCATACAGTCATCAGGAAGATTTCGCAAAACATGAGAAATGAATGCACACATGCAAAACTGCATAATGGTTTGAAATAGTCAAGAATCACTTAATCAGGAAATGTTCCAGGTATCATCGGTTCATGCGTGCTGTCCTTTGTTTCAGTTTTTTTATTGCTTTTCTCCAGGAAAATTGTCATGGAAAGATGTGACACTAGTTCAAATGGTTCCTCAAGATACTATGGCTTTGTTTTGAGGTTAATACATTTAGAAAATGAAACGGACCAACTTTAATGTGCAGAGGGAGGTTTCACACAGTCGTGAACTGAGCTGCCTGTTGTTTTCATCTGAGTTTTGCTGTAGCAACAGTCTGCAGGGGGACTGTAGTGCTGCCTGACCCATCTGCTACTCTGTGCTAGGAAGAGGACAGACATCGAGCAGCCCTTGTCCTTGCCTGTTCCTAACCTGGATGTCCGGACGGCCCAGGCAGGCTTTACGCTTCGTGAGTCTGGCAGCACGTTAGCGTGGCCGCGTATCGATTTCCCAGCCTGCTCACCCACCCGCGTCGTCCTGTCTCCCTTCTTCAAATACCTGACCTTAAAAGTTAAGCCTCTCGTCGCCCTTTTCAGCTGTCCTGTACTTTTCAGAGCCACAGTAAGATGTGGCTGCTCCATGGGAATAGAGCTGCTGCAGAGGAAGCAACTTCAGGAACGTCTGTCTCGGACAGAGGCGTGCTTGGGGAGGGAGGGCAAGGGCCAGGGACGTGTGGCACCGTGTTTCCCACAGAGGCCTGCAGCATTTGCTACTCTTTTTACGTGCCAGTTTATAAACGGTTCTTTATAAAGCAGTTTTGCTGCTGCCTCCTGACTAGGGGGGGCTGGTGCAGCCCCCCACTTCGCACGACTGTGAGAAACACAACGAGACCACTGCTGTATACCTGCAGTCACAGGGGATGCTCCCAGGCTGGGCCGTAAGGATTTCTCACCCTCCTGCCCTGGGCTGGGGAGAGGAGGGAGCCACGTTCTGCTCCCATCATCCTTTTCCCATGTGTTTCCCCACTGCTTCCTTATTTCCTTTCTTCCCCTACATTTTTCTCCTTTCTGTTGTACGCTGAGAACTATTTCTGCTTGGTTTTATTGTGCCTTTCTTTTATAGAGATGCCTTCAGTATTGTACTCATCTCCTGCCCCCCAGCACACGGGGAAACAACCTCAGTGCGGGCACCAGTGGAGTTCCTCCTACCAGTCAAATATTTTCAGTCAGTTTGAAGAAAAACACCTTATAATTTCAACTGGAAACATCACAATTAAAAAAAGGGGCGAGGCGGGGAGGTGAAACATACTTTGTTCTGTTTGGAAATGGGAGTGCTGTGGAAATTTTTTACGAACTAAAATTCCATTTTTGGCCCTCTCTGACAGAAAACAGCTTTGATCTTAATATCTGTGCATTGAGCGAGTCTGCAGGCCTAGAGCAAAGTGGATATTTCTAAAATCCTTCTGAGGAATAACAAAGGGATAAGTGATCCCTATACATTCAAATCAGAAAGTTACTGAATAGTGAATGTTATGAAGATTATATATTTATGCATTCTCCAGAGCCTGAGCCTTCGCATCGCGCTGTGTTATCCTGCGAGCCAATTTGGGCAACAGGACCACAAAGCAGAGCTACCTCCTCACCTGAGCTGCCATTGAGATGACAGGCTAATAAAAAAAGGCACAGGCTCGAGACACTGTATGAATACAATATAAAACCTTACCTATTTTTCGGTTGATATTTGACAGAAAGAAGCTTTTATGTCAATAAAAATAACTTCATTCTAAATCTCTCCAGTGCCCGTTCACGTAACGTACTTTACGTGCTGCAATGAACAGTGCCTGCTCTAGAAGCCGTTCACGTGGGTGGTAAAACCCTGCCTGACTTCACTGGGCTTTCTGTGCAAGATTCCGAGCAAACTAACAAATAACAAATCAGTATCGCCGATTCAGAAACACTGATTGTGTTGGAATGTTGTTGTTATTTGTTAGTCAGATCCTGAATTCCGTTCACAATTTCAACATGTAGTTAATATTTTCCATTTAAAACCACAGGTTTATGGCTCTGCTCTGGCTACGTTTACTTTTCACTTGTGCTAGGCACCTACGGAGCTTGCAGGCTGGGCGTCCGCAGGCCGCACAGCGCTATGGCCGAGCGTCGCTGCAGCGCACGCTGCGCTGGGGCCATTTGCAAGATCGCTGGTTATGAGAGATTCGGGGTGAGATGGGAGCGGAGCGGGAGGCTTCTGTGTTCATTCCTGGTCGTCAGGATGACCTTGGGGCTCTGGGCAGCCTTGCTGTCCCAGCCCTGTGCACTCGGAAAGGTTCTTTTAATGGCCCGTTATATCCTTGCTATAGTGAAACACAGCAGAAGATCCAGTTTAGAGAACTTATGGGGCTAAAGAAGAATTAATTTGGTTTTCTTCCTGCAAATAATTTTACTGACCACCATTTCAGGCATAAAGCGAAGGCCAGAGCACAAAACTAGAAGATGGCTTTGCAAGCTGTTAAAGAGCTCTGACAGAGACTTACATCTAATTTTCTTTAATGTACACAGAAAAAGAAATGATGATAAATGGTCCATCAGCTATTCTGCTTACTGTATCGTTTGGAAAGAGATTAATTTCCCATTTTCTTGTTATCTGTTGAGGGCTTATTGACACTGTTTGTGGCAGATGTTTTTTGTTTGGAAATCATGAAGGAGGTTGAGTGATTATCCTTGCTGAGCCTTATGTTGCTCTGGAAATACCAGCTGAGTATGAGAAAAAGCAATAACGTTAGTCACTTGGGTGTAGAATGGCTGACAGTCAGGAAATTGGAAACTACTGCTACTATTAGATCGTAATAGCTCATGAAACGTATACTAGACGTCGAAGGGCAATCAAGTAGTCAGCGTCATCCACCAAAATGCAAATTACCAAATG
The DNA here is from genome assembly GCA_013401315.1 of Balaeniceps rex. Classification (NCBI taxonomy): domain Eukaryota; kingdom Metazoa; phylum Chordata; class Aves; order Pelecaniformes; family Balaenicipitidae; genus Balaeniceps; species Balaeniceps rex. The sequence goes on along the minus strand of VYZW01031220.1, from coordinate 74,382 downwards.
ATGATGAAAGGAAATCAGATAACACACTCAAGGTTTTGCCTGGAGAGTAACCTCTGGACTTGAGCAGAACAACTGGCACCATCAGGAAAGGGAAGAGAAAACAAATGCATTGACTTGTTATTTGTGGATTTCATCATAACCCAATGACTGGGCCCTTGCGCGTCTCCTATTTATATAAATTACGTTTTAGTAGTGTATAATGTAATGGCAGCGTATTGGATGGACTGAGTTTTAATCTTCATCCACATTTTAATCACTGTGCAAGCTGGAGTTCTTTTATGCTTCAGCAAGATTTAGCTACAATGTCTTTTTGATGTTAGAAAAAATAATTTCTTAGATCATACCAGGGAGCAGAGAAGACATGGAGATCCCAGTCCCGTTAAGCTGAATTCTTAACAGCTCCTGTCTGTCTCACTGAAGGTAGATGTGTTTGAGGGAGATCACTTCTCCACCCCTGAGAATGTGGAAACAAAGTCAAGGTCTGGTGAAGCTCCTGCGAGACCCTAGACGAAGCATGTCCGTGGTAGCATTGTAGGCTTCGATGTCCCGATTGAAAACAAAACGAATAAATAGCTTTAGAGCAGTCTACTCCTTTGCAATAATCTTGGCATTGCTTTTTACCGAATTAACAACGAGCCTCTTGGATAACTTATATGCCTAGAAAAGGACCACAAATAAGGCACCTTTCCAGGTAAATAGAACAGACATGACATTTAACATCCCGTCTTTGTCACTTTCGGGTTATTTTTGGTACGTGTACAATAGAAGATCATTCACAGAAAAGTGAGTGTGCTTGTAATAGAAAAATCAATTGCTACTAAGGCACCTCCTGCCAGTCATTAGCATGTGAAGCTTCATTTTATAATTAACAAAGCTGTTCCCAAGGGGAAGAATCTTAAGCAAATAACTGTGCTTATTTTTTGAAACAGATGGTAGCTTTTTGTGTCACAAGGTGACTGTTGATGTTAGCCATATGACTGCCCACTTAGACTGGAAAAAAAATATCTTCATTACATTTTATGACGTTTTCCAAGAGATATGCCAGTCATGATGAACTGATATCGCCCTATCCTGGGTTAGAAAGAGGAAAGGAGAGAGGGAGGGGAGAAGAAACTCTCCACCTACACACACAGGGCAGTTTATGCCTCTACAGCCATAGCTTGTCATGTAAATCTCTACCGTATGTCCATGTTATGCTGGACAGAACGTTGCCTCAATCTGTGATATTTGTTGGCCCGTGTTTGCTGGGTGCCTGCTTACTCCACTTCCAGGCAACGCGACAGCAGCCTCTGCAGCTGCAGGGAAGAACCCGTATCCGGGCGCCGGTACGGCTTGTCTCTGTTTAGAGAGAGGCTCGAAGCGAACGTTCAAGGAAAACTGCCCAGTCTGCTCTGGGTAGGGTGAAACCTCAAGATCACAGAACATCCAAGTTCTGTGTTGTCCGTTTCTAGAGGTAAAATCCAGCTGTCATACAGCAATGTCAATCTTTTTGTGATTACACAGGTTTTTAATTTGTGGTGTGAAAAATAGTGATCCTTGTTTTCTTATGGACTTGGTTGAGCAAGGAATTTTGATTGCATAGTTTTGGAGTGGGTATTTTTTTTTTATAACAGAATATGATGATGCTGCTGAGGTTTTATGTTTCTAGGGCTAGTAGGATTTGACTACAGAAGCTGAAGTTTATTTCATAGAAAGACTAATGTGAGTTTTGGTGTGAAATTTCTTTCTGTTCGGAAGCGTGCTTTTTGTTTGGTGTGTTTTGTGTGTGTTTGTGTTTTTTTTAAGCACTGCTAATATGAGACTTCTGTCGAGGGAAAAAATAAATAGCATAATATTTGCTTGAAGGCAAGAATATATATTGGCAATTTTTCCCTTTTAATCAGAAATTTTGAGAGAACAAGAACAGTAGTGAAGCAGAGAATGGACAAAGAGGAATTAGAATAACTAGGGGTGGTGAGTTGCTTTCATGACAAGGGTAAATAGTAACGTACCTGGCTAAGGCCTTAAGAAGGGCTAAAGAATAAACCCGACGAGTCCTTGCCTGAGGGGTGTAGAAGACTCGAGTTCATTTCCCCCTTTGGGATCTTGTCAGCATGAACATTGGCAAGATACTTCGAGTAATTCTGGAAAAGAGCTGCATTCATTTGGCTTCTTGCATACACCATTGCACACTCAGAAACACCGTTCTCCTGCAGCCTAATCCTGACTCTGCCAAATCACCACCAGTTTACTTTTTTACCCGAAGCACCTGACCCAGAAGTGTTGCTTTTTTTAGCTAGGGCTGAACAGCTCAGCACCTAACTTGACCTAGCCCACTTGAGCAGCAGAAAGTAGCTGCTCCTCTGCCAAACTTATTGGAGCTGCTTTCACAGCTATCGTGGACATAACTGGAGTTCATAAAGAACAGTTAGAAGATTAAAAAAACATAAACCTTTTTGGAGGAGGTCTAGGTGATATATGTCACGTCTCTAGCTTGGACCCATCACCAGTTCTGGTTCTACTACCTAAACAAGGCACTGGAAATCTTGTGTTCCAGTAGTTTCTAGGTCTTGGTCTAGTTCTTGTCTTCCGCTTCCCATCAATAAACAGGGTCATTTGCCTACCTTACGGGGTCCTGCGAGGATAAGCACGAGAGTGTGACGCACTCAGACAGTGTAGGTTGTAAGAGAGTGGCTGGGGAAGAATATGGGGTTCCTATCTTGTGTTGCTAGTACTGCGGGGACGGCTGCCGCTACAAATCCACACAAACTGAATGTGACATTATCAGCCTTGCTGCGTGCTGCCGACGGCCAGATCAGCGTCTTCTCTGTTCACACTTCTCTTCCCGGTGCTGCTGGCCGGTGCTTGCCAGGACATGTAGTAAGATGACTTTTTTTTGAGTCTGGATGGTCTGGAAGCAGAGTGAAGTTACACTAGTAACAGTGGGAGAGTTTTGGACATTGAAAAAAGAGAATGACCAATCCAGGTAGACAAGACTTGATTTTATTAATAAAATTTGTATTTTCCTCTTTGAGGTGACAGTTACAAACTTTGGTTCAAAAATAAAAGAAAATATGAACAGCAAGAGGTTGACTTTTGAAATCTCACTTTTACAGGTATAAACGTGCATAAGAAAATACCAGTTGGAAATGAGCCAGCAGAAACTAGTACTATTTAATTTAACAATTTATAAGAAATAGAAACAAACATTTCTTTTCAAGTCTTACATATATTATGAAAAATAATTACAAAAGGATTTGTGTTGTGAAGCTAAAATGTAACTTCTACTTCCAACTACCTGAATAAGATGTTCAGAGGGCAGGCCAAACCGACTCTTTTGGGTGAGATTTCAATAGCGAATTGTAACAGTTTGGGTCAAAGACAGCTCGGTAGGAAGCAGGCCCCTCGTGCGTTGCTTAGCAACCATGTAGAATCACATGACCTAGACATATTGCATCCCTGCCTTCGGGTGAAATAACAGGAAAAACCGATTCATATTAATGGGATGGGCAAATATTGTATAGGAGCGTTCTGTGGAACTTTTAGTATCCAGTTCAGGAAGCAAACATCCATCATTGCTTACATAAAAATCTACGAAAACACTGCAAAAATCCATAAATAACTGTTTAGAATCCAGTTTTAATATTTATGCAGACCAAATAAGCACAACGGAAACAAATTCAGATGAGATTAAAAGAAAAAAGGAAAGCTAGATGACTAATTTATTTCACACAGCTTTTTAACAGATCTCTTACACAGAAGTTGTTTTTTTTCTTACACATTTTCCCCACCCAAAAATATAAACTTGTTTATTTTAGGTATATACATGTATCTTATGAAATTCTGGAATTAGAAAAGAAAATAAAAAGTCTGAGGTATAGCACCATGGAACACAGCACCTTTGAAGGTGTTTTTGTTATTGAAATTCATCGTCACAGAGTGATATCAGCAGAAAAGAGTTGTTTGAGTGTGCTGCTCAAGATCGTCCAGTTTTGCCACCTTACGTTTTGTTGGCGACTTCAAATAACAAAGCTCTTCGACAACAATATATACAAAGGGATTTTATTATTAATCAGAAATGGAATTGGCTTCACTGGCAATTACAGCTCTATTTTTTCAGAATACATACACAGTATTGACAATGTAGTTTTGTAATTATAAAATAAGAGCCAGATGCAATTCAGAGACACATGCAAGTTTTGGAAATGGACAGAGAAATAACAGCATAGTACTGTACATAGAATAATTACAGTTTATTAAACACTTTCTTAACACCTCTGCTGTAATGGAAGGAGCACCATGTCGTTTGTTTTTTTACAGCACCAAAGGAATCCAAAGGGGTGTTCCTAAAGTGAGCCCTACGTTGTCTGTCTGTGCCACAGCATCTTTGCAAAATAAGTTTAAGTCATGTGATTCTGGCCCTACAAGGGCAACAATTACTTTCTAGGTAAGACATACATACACAGCAAGACATATTTTCTATGCCATCCTTATTCAAAACTTGCATGTGGCATGAAGTGGGTTGGTAGCACCAAAGTGCAACATCTTTGTTGATCTGATTTTGTCTTAAGCTTAACCAAGGAAGCAGACAGGACCGACCTCAAATCCAAACTTCTGGTTCTGATCACCAAAGTCATTGATCATCACATCAACTATAGGCACTTGGTCTATTTTGGGTGTGTTGATTTCGATCACCGTCTTTGCATAGCCCTTTCTCGACTGTTGAAAAAGAAGCAAAAAAAGGCAAACATGGTTATATGTTGGAGCAGTGAGCATGTGCTGTAGATCTTCACAGGTTATCTCCGAAGTGTGGAATTTATAAATTATCGCCCCCTCATGCACCAGATATTACAAACTCTAACGTTCATGTTTTCTTAGGATTTTATTTTAAAAATGCAACATGGAATGGTTTTGGTTTTAGAAAGAGATCGGCCCACAGCTTTTTGACTTAGTAAAATAGGCCTACAAATGAAAAATTATCTAAGACATTTAATGTTTCTTAGAGAATTCCAAGTTCACATCTATACTATTTAATAAATAATAACAATATTCTCATAGCAGCGCGCATGTCTTCCTTGTGAAGAAATCACTAATTAGTTCTGAAAGACAGAAGGAAGATCCACTTCTAAGAAGAAAGGCTGTAACTGTCTCACAAAATATTACAGCAGCTGTTTGGACATGAGAGAAAGTAGTAGTCTGAGAGGGCTGCCAACTGATGCACTTAGAAACCAGGTTTGAAGGCACACCCATACTTCCTAACAAAGGCTCTTGACCGCCTCTGAACATCACCCAGCCAAGTCACCACGTTAGTTATCAGGGCTGCACTGCGTTCAGGTGGTCTCCCAGATCTTGCTGAGACCCCTTTCAGCTATGCCAGGGTCTTGGAGTTCAGATGAACATCCAGGTTGGTAGATCTGAGTGTTCTCAGTTTAGTAACGGAGTTACACCCTAAATCCCTGCCAGCTCTCTCTGGAGCTCTACACTCACCCACTGTGGGTAACAAAAGCAAAATAAATATCCAGGGCATACAGAAAGCAGTGATGTATTAGAATCTCATTACTGAGGGGAGAAGACTCTGCATCTACCTGAGCTGCATCTCTGTCTCCGAGCCAGGTACGTATCCTGGCACTTTCGGGTCTCTGATTCTCTATCGCTGACTTCTCAGCAACTGCCTTCAAAATGCTCCCATATCAAACCCCACAATAATTAATGAGGCTTCAACTGTCACTTGCTCCTTTGATGTCTTTGTTTCAAAGTGTTCAGTACAAACCATTCTGTTTGTGAACAGAGGTAACAGTTGCTATGCCTACAAAGACCCTGCGGGAGAGGTGGTCAGAGCGGATGCACATTTGGACAGCTCCAGGGATTTGAGCCCAGCTAAGAGAGGACTCTGAAAGGTACAATCTGCAAACTTCGCCTGGCTTCGACTACCAAAAAATGAGACAAGCAAATACAAAGTCACACATCAAACTATGCAATTAATTTGCTATGTTTGGGTACATACTTATGGCTTAGTTCCTACACATTTTTCCTGTATTCACTAAATATTCTGTCTGTGTATGCCTTGATTTTGAGTATAGATATATTCTGCTGATGGCTTGCCTCCCCTGATTACGCTTTTTTGCTTCTGTTCTTCTCTTATTCTGTGCTCATACTAGCAGATAGGCTAGTTTCAGCACACTGGTGCTGACAGCCTGCATGCATGCCAGCTTTCTTCCATTTCTGTTGCTTGGCTTATGGGGGGGGTGTTTTTTGGTACGTATACGAAAATTAAATAAGGGACTAGTGTAGTATAGTTAAAAATCTACTAAAAGGCAGTCTATTAAAAATAAAGTCTTTAGAAAGCTTTTCTCAGAGAAAGCTGTGAAAAAATGAATTTGTTTGATTTCTACTTTAATTGACAGGCTGGTTTTGTAAAGACCCTTCTGAACCTCTACTTACTGCACAGCCGTCGTGAAGAGCTTTGATGTAAGGATTGTTGTCGTAAGACATTTCTTCATCATTCGATCCTAAGAACCTTAGCGCTTTGTCATAGCTGTCAGATGATGCATCATGCCAAGCTACGGACTGATGACAGTTGTAAGTGAAGTTTTGTCTGGCAGAGGCACTCAATAGTTTAAGGAATGTCATTTGGACCATATTAATGGAATTGCCTTCAACATCCAAATAGGAAAGCTGGAAAATAGAAGTAGTTACATGAATATTTATCTATTTCCTTTGTTAAAATGCAAAACAAAATTATTGTTGACAAAAGAACCACATAACTGTCCTTAATAAAAAAATCAACCAACATATAACATTTTATGGAGTTTTAAAGCTCAGTAAAGCTACGACTCAGTAAAGAGATTTTCACGTTGTAGCAATGTATTTGGGACGAAGAGCTACATATTTTAGTTTCATTCTAATGGGAAAGACAGAGAATTACTCCTACCGTATAGCATAAACCAGCAGAATCTCTTTGGGAATCTCTTTTTAGTTAATTATAAAGTTATGTCAGCCTGCAGTCTCATCTTTGCATACTCAGTGTATTTCCAGTTGCCTGGAATGGGGCAGGGGATCTGTGCTCCAGCTGCTTTACTAAGGTTCCGTGGTGACGTGTGGTCTGCCAGAAGCCAGATCCTTGCCGTGAGCTGCGCAGGTTGAGCACTGGGATCACTGTGGGACAACACAGAGCGGGCTCCTGCTGCCCAGTGGCAAGAGTCCGTATAGCTGCTCTAATACTTAGGGCAAAAAGGCTGGGGCTGAAAAGTCTTTTCATTATATAAATATTTATAAAATTCCTTGGGATCTGTTGATCACCTATAACGTGTACTTGATTTGTGAATAACTCTTATTTTGCAGTGACAACTTACAAGTTTGCCTCGCTTAAATTCACTAAACCAAGATCCTGGATTCTCCTTTGGCCATGATGAAATTCTAACCTGTGTGGTAAAACAGCAGAGAGAGAAATATTTAAAACGTATGTTAACAGATATGAAGGTTTTACATTACCTGAGACAAATTTCACATCAGATGCTAAAGAATGGTTCTTCTTTCTGAGATTTCAGCCTCTTTAAAGCTCTAAAATAGGCTGCTTTTCTTGTACAGAATGCCTTCAAATTAGTGACTTTAAATGGAATCCAAGGTGGTAGCTTATAAAGAGAGAGAGTTCTATTTAAGGGAGACTGTTGTCATCTGTTAAGATCCAGGTAAACTGCTGGTGTAAATTGTTCCTGTGAAGAGTGTCTAAGTCAGAGTTTTCACTGGTGTTGATGCTGATAGATCTCTCTCATTTAGGCAAGCTTTTAGAAAGCCTTCCTCTACATATGCCCCATCAGAGGTAATTTATAACAATGAGTGAGGACACTGTTAATCCAGTGTTTTACATCTACTTTGCATCGATATAAATGAATAGATATACGTGAATCCGCGAGAGAAACGCAGTAAGAGTTTAGCTTTTAGGTGTCAAATGCTAGATTGTGCACTTTACCTGGCTGCACAGCTATGCTGCGTTCTGAAAGGTTAGCAAGCAGGTGCAGAGATTCCCTATCTAAGCAAATGAGCAAAAATGCTGTTTAACTCTACATACTATTTTACCACTTCATTCAGATTTATGCAAATTTCAAGGTAATCAGAAAGACAGATATATGAAAATGTGACAGTGTAATTATCCCGTTTAGTTCAACATTGCAACAGCATAGTAGGATCTGTCAACAGCCAACTGAAAACGCAGATTGGTACTTACTCCTTCAGATTTCTTATCTGGGTAGATGCAAGTTTCCCCACCTGCTGTGAAATTGCAGTATACTTTGAAGGAGTCTCCAGAACAGCCCTGGTTAGGATCAATCCAATATTCGCCTAAAACAAATGAGAAAATATTTGCCTTGTATAGCAGAAATGGTATTTGGAAGATCCAGGTTTCACTGCTACCTAATGGTCCTCCAAAATTTGTAGCAGTTGTTTCATCTGAATGATGAGAAAGCAACTGTCTTTTTTGCCTTGTGATTTGTTGTTGTTGTTTATGAAAGGTAACACTGAGACCAAAGGCTATTTTTATCTGCGTCCTTCTGTTGTTGTCTAATTTTACTTCAAACCATGACTCTATTGCAGGATACTGCTGAGGTTTTGGAGGAACTGCAGAGACCTCAGTCTAGAGGAGGAAGGACATTATCTGTGAAACATGCATTGCAGGTCTCAACAATTTGGCCATTTCAGTATTTCAGCTAGAGGGTAATTTGTGCCTGTGGTGGTAACACTCTCAAAAAGAGAGCAGAGGCAGCCTTAGGCAGAAATAAGCTATGGCTTAGGTCGGAGAGCAAAAAATGGAGTCATTTGCATGCCTATCTACATAAAAAGGTGGTGGCACAGGGCTTGGAGAGGTTGTAGCTGGCACAAGTACCTAAAGCTTCCATTGAGAGCGATATACCTCAGGCAAAGATGTTTTTTTTTACTACTGGGTTATGAAGCTGCAACGCTAGTGAAACTTCAGGCTGCTTTAGTTGATAAAAACACCTTAACTAATGCTTGGTTAGGTGACGCAGCGGGCAAGAGAGTTAAAACTTGCATGAGGCTTCCCACAGCTTCAGCAGTCCTACCAGACTGGCACGTTGAGAATTCAGGCCCTGCAGTGCCAGGGTGAAGGGAGGCTGGGGATGAAAGGGAGCCGCAGGCAACCCGAGGTCCATTAAAAATCAGCGCTGTTTAAAAGCTACCATTCTAATTACGATGATTTCTGTGATGTGGGTCCTTAGCTCCCACTGGTTTCACAGCAGGACAGCGAATGATTTTCTGACACTACTGTTCTAATCCAGTTCCAAGCAAATAGTGGAGGTTTCAAAGAGGCATGACAGATCCCTTCACCAGTTCTGTCTTCTGAATACAGGGCATAGAAAAAGCATTTATGGTATTTTAAAATTCTGTTGATTCTGGCTGTATTTATTGAAAACAGTCTTTCCCACCTGTAAGTCTTGTCCCTGGAGAATTCTGTATTTTAATGAATGCATTTACTTTTATTTTAACCAAAATAAGATTACTTTGATATGAAGAAAGCTCCAAATAATAAGCAAATACTGCTAAATGAAGAAAGTGAATGTGTTCTATAAAAACCATTCGTTATTATGGAGGTACTGAATTGTAAAATATGTACTTTTCATATAGCACATACGCTGCCTAACTGCTCCTCAAGGCAGCCATCTGCTTTTATCTATCCAGAGTGAAAGCAATAAAACATTATTAACTGTCAAAATCTATTTTCCCTCCCATTTAAAACCAGAAAAATATTGTTTTGAACTGAGAAAAATATCCATTGCAATCAAAAAAAAATATGAAAGGATGAAAACTCTGTGAAGGTTGGCTTTCATTTAAACCTTTCCAGAGGGGTAAACGCAGTTAGTAAAAAAGGAAGAAAACAACAAAGAATAATTAAATCAAGATAGTCCTTCAGAACACAGTGTCTTGTTCATACTACTCTGCATTTTATTAAGTTGGTACTTAGTAGCATTAAACAGTAGCAGAGAAACTTGCATGGCTGTTTGCTGAATGATATAGAACAAACAGTGGTCACGCAGTAGAACAAACTATTGTTTCTGAGGGTGGAAGAATAGCGAATTTTTTGAGGGTCATAATCAATAATAAATCTCACATAATACTGATGCTATTTTTTATTATTATGCTAAGCTAAACTATACAGCTACTAAAAGAATTCTTGTTCCTTTTAAAAGAAGCTATCCCAGCTATCCCAGCACGCTGACATTTGTGATTTTACTTTGCATTGATCTAAACAGCATCAATCTCTCATCCCTCTCCTGTTTGGATTGTTCTGGAAATGCAAGGTGCCCCCCTTTCAAAACAATAACTGGATTTTTATTTAGCACTTTTTAAAGTTTTAAATCTAAAACCAGATCAGGTTATGTATTTAAGGAATTTTGGCTTTTACCAAGACAACATCTCTTACACGTTATAAACTTTTATACCTGCAAAAATGGATTTAATGAGGCTGTATTTATTGAGCAACTGTATTAACCATCTAGCAATAATTAATTATTCTGCCGAAGTATCTCAGCAGATCCTAACTTCAGCCTTGTTTGCCTTTGTCATGCAACATGAACATACCGTCGGGGAAGTCTGGGTGGCAGAGCTGCAAGTCTTTGCAAGTTCGGGCTGGGTTATTCTGAGTGCCCATTGGATACTTCATATGCTCAATGTCTTGCTTCAGAGAATTCAACGAACCAAAGATCTCTTCCATGCCATCGGAATAATCCAGAATGTTATCACCGGCATCAGACAACATGTAATCAGGAGATCTCCTTGTCTTTTTGGGTGACTGGATTGGCAGCGGCTGGATTACCTCACCCGGAGGACCCTGAGTGGAAAACAACGTACCTGGTTACATTTTCTGTCTGTTTTTCAGCTGCATAAATACACAGAGGAAGGCCACAGAATGTGGCTTGGAGATGCTTTGAATAGGCTTTCTTCAAAGTCTTTGTTTCTTTATTTCACTTATTTCCTTCAGATTTACGCCTATGTGCTTTGATTTACTTAAAGGAAAAGACGATAGTAGAAGGCCGAGCCATTGTTGTGCTCTAAACTCTTCCTGCTACATTGCTGTCTGGGGAAGAGCGCTGCCCTCGCTAAGTTGAGCGTGCAGAACTGACTTGCGATTGTCTCTTCATCCCCGGCAATTCCCTCAAGCACAGGCATAGCCTGTGACAAATGGAAACTGTGGATGTTTCTTATGATAAAACTTTAAAATTCCACTTGGGGTCTATAAAGCAATATTTCATTTCAAGAAATTGAAACACTTCATTCAGATTTGGACTGTTTTCATTTTAGATTGTTCTGATATGAAAAAGAAATAGTAGAAACAGAAGAGTATTAACAGGGGGAAACCAAAATCATTCCATTTCCTGTGCTTCAATATCACACATTAAATAATTATTGCAAGGCGGGGGGGTTGTTTGTGGGGGTTTTTGCGATTTTTTTGTTTGTTGTTTTTGTTTTTTTTTTTTTTTAAGTTTCTAATGGCTTTTTCAGTGCAGACAATATATTTCTGTGTCTGGTGGATCTGTGTTTCCTGAAAAATGAATTTTCAGACAATCATTAATATTTTCCTTATCTGCAAGTTCACAAACAGTGTTTTCTACCCTTGTCAAAACAGGGTCATCACGTCAGTGTAATGCGCATGCATGTCAAATAAGAGTTCTTACTTACTGGAGGACCAGGTGGACCAGGTAACCCACTGTCACCCTTTTGACCAGCAGGACCCTATAAAGCAATGAAAGAAATGCAGTGTTGACCATATTACATAATGTTAAAAAAATAACACACACAAAAATTAAGTAAAAGAGCAAAAAATATGGAGGAGAATTACTCACGCTGGATCCTTTGGAACCTTTTGGACCTTGGGGACCCTATGGGCAAGAACACAGAACTATAATTGGAGTATATTCCACACAACACAGGAGCGTTCTGCACAGGAGGACTGGATGCAATTACTTACAGGTAAACCAGGAGGACCAGGGGGGCCGAGTGGACCAGCAGGACCAGAAATTCCCTAAGAAAGAATAAGAGAATAAGTACAGAACTAAAGTATTCGACATACTGGACTGGATTAAAAAAATGCATATCTATGAAAAAGGCAGTCCTACGAAGTGTCCAACCCTGACTAGTTTTGATTTAGGCCATTTCCTAGGGTCCAAAATATTTTGTAAGTTTACAATATTATCTGACAGTTTGAGTCGCTTATAGTTGTTCTTACGCTGCAGTACTTACAGTCGCGACTGTGTTCCCCTTCAGATTGGCCTGGAAACCTCACTTTTTACATAGTGCCTTAAAACATGGCTTAATAACGAGGAGAAAGGAAGCTACTTTGGGTAGCGCAGTTAATAAACACGATGAGATTGGTGCTGCTAGTTTTATCTCACCCCTAACTTAGGTGTATGTGTTTCCTTCATCATCCAAAACACTCCATGATCTCGTTTTAAGCTGTTTAACTTCACTGTGTTTGTACAACACCTAGGAAAGTTCCAACCTCTAGCAGGGGTGTTACATGTTTATAGCAACTTTATGTCTCTCGAAAAAAAAGACTGGAATATGTACTCTTTGCTTGCACGGAACTTGAATGTTTTCACACAAGTATGTTTTACTCACTGCATCACCCTTGGCTCCAGGAGATCCCTGTGGGCCAGGAAGACCCCTGTCACCCTTTTCACCCTGTTCTCCTGGAGGTCCAATCAGGCCAATCAAACCAGGATGTCCCTAAAACAAGAGAGAAGAAAATATAGTTAAAACTCAACGTATAATAAAGTAAATCTTTATGTAGAGCTTTCCAATGTCATCACGGTTGCTAGACAACAATTAACCTGAAACCAAAGTATTCTGAAAGTGTATTTATTGTTGTTAGTTGGCCTCTTAGACTTGGAGATTATTCGCAAGCTGTGACCGCTTATTCCGTGAAAGAGATCTAAGTGCAACATAGTCCTTACTGAAGCTGATACAGAAATCACAATACCTGTGGGTGCAAATTTCATGCCAACTTTCACATTTAGATGCTATAAGCATATTATAGAGTTGCACATTTTTTCCTACATGTAATATATATTATATTATATATTGTGTGTGTATATATGTATGTATACATATATATAATAATATATATATAAACACCTGATCCAAGCACATAAACAAACCCCGAAACTCAAAGATATAATCATATTCATATCCCCTTCTCTGATACAGAAGCAACCAATAAATTGTTGGGACTCCATTAGAAAATGCTATCCCAGATGTCCCAATCCATTATTTCAAAAGAAAGTATTATAGCTGTTAAATATTAACATGTTGTTGTCTTAAAATAAAAATCTCGAATACTTTTTATTTCTACTTACTTTGTTTTTGTAAAACGAACAGTTCTCTTTACATCAATGTCTCTGGGATTGTCATTGCAAGGAAGAATCAACAGATGACCACACAGGCACTAATCTTTTTCTTTCTATGTACTTGAGGATTTCAGATCTGGCTTAAAACTCCGTGATCACCGTTAAGGCTATGGGAAGCTGACTGACAGACACGGTAAGTTGTCTTGCTTTCTAATACAAAACCCCTAGTGTTTCTTTTTGCTAACTTTATACAGACTTTTAGACTGGATCAGAATTACAGAGGCACGAATGATGAATAAAGTATACCTTCTCTCCTTTGGAACCTGGGTCTCCTTTCAGGCCAGGCAAGCCAGGTGGACCCTAAATAAAACAAGGGAAGTAATGTTAAAATAAGTTTTAACATCCTGCACAGATCATGCTTTCTTGAAATATTATGAAAGGCAGTGTAAGTCAAAGTACAGTGTCATTCAGTGGTTGATGGTTGTGATTGATGGCATGTGATTTAGGGCCCAAGATAAAGGTGGAATCGATGTTTAAAACTGCATAATGATGCTACTGTAGCATTTAAATTACTTTGTAATTAGAAATCTATAAAGGATTGTATGATTAGAAATCTATGAAGCAGAGGGTCAACCAAATTCTTAAAGAGCACTGACAGGATCCAGTGAAGCAAGTGATATTTAAAAAAATATTCAAATAATTTTTTGTTGATTAGCCTAATTTTGCTTGTGGTTACATTACATGCTTTCAATTATTACTTCCACCTTAATTGCTGTACCTTATTTTAGCCCCTTTTTTCATAAGACAGTGGAAAGTATCCTCTCAATTTGTTTTCTCCCAGTTTACTACAGCTCAGTAAGATTTTTGCAGAATATACATCAGGTTGCTTATAAAAACTGCTCCTCAATATTGTTTTGTTGGAGAACTACCTCATATTTTGTTTCAGCACTTGGGGTGTTGTCTTGGGATTATAGTTTCCTGGACTTGCCACCTGGAATTTCTGTATGACCATGAATAATGCATTTAAAAATCTATATTTTCTAAATATTCGTGTCTTTTCTACTCAACACTGCAAGCTTACTTAATGTGATCTAGGCGTGCTAGCTCCACTGACATGTACAAGCTTACGGTCCTTTGTCACTTTTGTAAATGTGAGTAGTTACACAAATTACTTCGGTTTTGCGATACCAGTCTGGGCAATCCTAAATGCTTTTAGGAACTGCCTTAGTCTCTTCGGGCCCCCTCTCCTCACCTGTTGGGAAGGGATAATACCCCTACCCTACAGAGCTGTTAAACCGATACCTGTTTAGGTACTTACATGGTTCACATCATATAAGCAGCTTACAATTTTTAATTTGTATTTACAAGCCACCCTTTCTGCAGCACAGTAAAGACATACGTTCCTTTATGAAACCGAGTAAGAAATACTCTTTATTCTAAGATTTATCTGCACTTGTCCACGCAGCTAGATTTCTGTAAACAGAAATATGCTGGGGCAGGAGGCAGAGCTGTGAACAACCAACACAGGATCAACAGAACCATTGCAGAATGGCCCTTCCATATTTTTGGGCTGGGTGTGGGGAGGGGACAACCCAAAACACTCATTTTTTTCAGGTGGTTCCAATGTAAGCTGCTGCTTAGAGAATCTATTGGAAAGCTCTATTGCAGTCTTGCTACTTGGGAAACTACTGTGAAGGATAAACACATCCACACGGACAGGTCTTACTTTCTGCACATCCCTTGCAAAAACCACTGAATAATCTTGTTATAACTTGGCACAAGCTTCTTTTCCTTGACAGTGCTTTTTTTGTCTTTACTGGGGTCATAAGAGCAGTCCATTAAAGATACCGTTTTACCAATAGTCAAAAGTATAGCTGGATAGATGGCACAGAGAAAGATTATATATGAAGCTTGTTAAAATCTCCTTGGTTTGTTTTTTCTCTGTGCTTTTAAAATTATTTTAATCCTTATTTATAATTTTAGAAGAATTTCGAGGGATTTGAGAAACCTTCTGAGGTTCATAAGAACAGCAGTGTGGGTTTTGTGTAATTTGTACAGAATGAGGTGAAAAATTCAGGCCATGCAGCGCATATGCAAGCACAGAAAAGGTGTTCGTTTCTCAGAGGCTATTTATCTCACACTGAACATGTATGCATTAGGCGCAGAGCTGCTAGACGAAGTCAGAATCTCATCACTACTGTCTCCTGCTGGCGGTGGACGTCTGTGAAGTTATGATACGGAGAGCAGTAATAAGTGACCTTTTCAACCTGGCACAGATTCAAAAGTGCCATAACACTTCATGTACAAAATATTATTCTGTGCGTATCCTTTCCATCTCTACTTCACAATATCATTAGATGCAAAAGCCTAGGCAAATACATAATTCATGAATGAAAAGTGAAATTTTTAAGCTTTTGGAATATAGAATAAGACGTTTTCACCTGCAGCATGTTGTGCTCTACTGCAAATCTGCTTTCATATTCTGCTCCTGACAGCAATCTAGTGTGGAGGGAGGGAGGGGAAGGACGGAGACCTAACCTCAGCAACTTTTACATATAAACTTTACTTTCTTAAAATCCAAAATAAAGTTTAAGTTGCAGCAATGCCTCTAAAAAAAGTTCTTGTTGAGCTGACAGGAAGCCTGTGCGTTTGGGAGTATGTAGTTCATTAACACACCCAGCTTCAGATTTGAATTGACTATTTAAGCTCTCAAATGTTGGAAGAGAGACCTTTTGATGATGTATTTGCAGGCTTCTGGTGACTGGCATGTGGGAAAGGGATGCTTATTCTCACCCAATAATTGTCCATTGGCTTTTAGATTTCGGCACAGAACTGTAACTGAGGGGATCAGTTTTCAGTTCCCTGATTTGTCCCCCATGCATTTTATTTGTAAACTGGGCACATCATTTAAAAACTATAGTGGTGGTCCCACCATAAACTCTTTGGAGAGAAGAGGTTTTTATTATGGGCTTAGCACAGGGGAGTCCCTTCCCTTGCAGCTTCTCATTCATCGTTCCCAACCTCTGACTTACAAGCAGTATGTTATCCATGAGGCTTTAGACAAAATTAGAATGTTAAAATGAAGGGCAACAAAGAGCTGTAGTGTAAGGTTTCCCCAGCACATTATTTGCTTGTTCTTGTTTTCTAAGGGACAGAGAAAAATGAAATTGTACGTAGGTACCGTTGTAATATCATCTGTAATTACATACACAGACGTGATCGATACATACACCTATGCACTGGGGAAGGGGGGGAAAAAAAAAGAAATCTTTCTAGTGTGTGTGGCATAAAAAGATATGTTCTGAAACTCTTTGCTTATGGGTTAAGCAGCTGCGTGTTTGGAACCTTTTTGGAAACATAAATAGTTACCCAAATACTTTTACCCATGAAAGTGTTTCAGTCAGTGGAAGAAAAGGCAATCGCTCATGTTCACGTATGCACATGAACGTGAAAGATTGGTTTAGGATAAGAGTCTTAATTTATGCAGCATTTCAGTTTAAATTCCCCCTTTTTCCACTGCCATTTTTATATACCGGAAAAGTCTGACATGGAAATTTTATAGCTGATGTTCAGACCCTGAGTTCTCACTGGGGAGGCAGGAATGCTCTTTGGAAAGATTTTGAGTTCATGTATATAGCTTAAGCGCAAAAACTTTCAGTATTAAGGCTACCCAAGGAGCTGTATCCTTTGTATCCTCTAAATCCATATAGGAAAATGAACAGAGGATTTCCTTCACACTTCTTCCTCACAGCCTGCCTTTTCCTCTTTAAGAACCACATCATTTCTGAAGCAGAGATAGCTCCTTATTGCCCTGTTCTCCTGAAGGAATCTGATTGTATATGTTGGCATAGTTACTCTTCTGGCCAAAATAACAGTGGATTTTACTCAGGATGTGCTAATGCTGCTTGCAAGCTGTAAAATGCCTTCATAGTGTAACACTTGTTTATTTTTTTCCACCAAACTTTAACAGTCCATGTTGTGTTTCGAAGCTTTTTATTCCCAATGTGTCACTCAGCTGTGATAATAGAGGTGAACTCTACTTCAGTGAGTTTGGAGAGCAAGGGATAGGAGAACTTTCCACTAAACTGGATCACCTTTGCTTGACGTGTGAAGAATTAACCTGCTGGCCATACAGTTTAGATTTGAATTTCTGCACGTAATGCTGAATAAGAACACCAATATTGTGCAATTTGTGCTCACAGTGTTGTTTTTTTTAGCTTGTTAGAAAAAATGCACTAAAATAGCAAGTGTAAATAGAAGCAATGATATAATTTGAGAGTATGTCATCTATACGCTTCCCTTGCTTTAATCATATTATTAACACAGAGCAGAACCGTGGGACGCCCTAGATGCCCTAGAAATGGGGAGCTTGGTTCATTATTCAGACCCTTTTAAACGCTTTGGTCATGGATTGTGTTTCCTGGGACTGCCGCAATGAACAACAGACAGGATGCTGCTGTTCGTTTTTATAAAACTAGCATGTTTTCTTCTTTGGTAGAAGTCCCCTTTCGGCCCTACTTCTGATTTAATTTTTTCTTTCTCTAAGGAATAGATATGATCTAAACTTTTACACTATGAATAATGTTTTCCTAAGCTATCAGTCATTAAAACCAATGGGGGTACACAATTTACCACTGCTAAGGAAACAACATTATTTAAGGTATTAAGCTTTGCTGATGTGGGGACAGAAGCAGATTTTTTGATTGTAAGCTTCATTCATTTTATTTTTATTTTTAATTCTATTCAGGGGATTTCAAAAACTGGGTTTTACACTGCCTTATTCCACTTTTTACCTGGTGTAACTCAGCAGCGTTCAGCGCAGCTGCCTACTGAAGTAGGGCAGTAAAATGAAGGCAGTCGTGTATCAGATTTTACCAGCACAGAAAAATAGTGACTTTGTGCTCAGAACTGACTTGTACATTCATTTTTCTGTAAATGCACAGGCACGTTAATGGTATATTTTAGAGGGTGCTTTTTCTGTTTTGGCACTGAAAGGAAGGGTACTCACCAGAGGCCCAGGAGGGCCATCCTGGCCTGGCGCTCCAGGTAGACCTTGTTCTCCCTAGAAAAAACATAAGGCTTGCTTTATCAGAGGATATACAAGAAATGCAACATTTAAAATATTATTATATGCTCCGCTTACTTACCACAGGGCCTGGAATGCCCCGGAGACCCTCTGGGCCAGGTTTTCCTGCAGGTCCCTGGGGACCAACGGGACCTGTTTTTCCAGGAGCCCCTTCTGCACCAGGTTCACCCTGGGAAGAACATAAGCAACTAGTCAGAGAGGAAGAGCTGACTAAGCTTGGCGCTGTAGGGATATACAAGCTGCAAAGTGAGAGCACAGTTTCCTCGCTCCATTTTTTAAAAGCTATTCTAAAAGCGTGTTCTGCACAGGACGGTTTTCTGAACAAAATTTTGATAGCTTTGTGTAAAGATGTGGTGCCATCAAAGCATGCTCCCCTTGCTTTTCCGCAGGGGTGAGCGAAGCTGGGCCTGCGCTGGTGAGAGGCCACCAGGTGCTCCATTATGTATTGCTACTAACGACGGGTCTTAATTTAGATTTTACTGTTTACCTATTATTACTTTGATAAGTTTCACACTCAGCGCCAATAAGCAATTTACTTTTCATTTATATATAGTTTACATTTCCATGCTCCTGAAAAAAAATCTTGAACGTATTACCTTTGCACCTTTTTCACCCTGCCTGCCTTCAGCACCGGTTGCTCCAGGAGGTCCCTGTAAAAGATGGAGACTGAGCTCATAATCTCAGTTTCTAAAATATTACCAGCAAAAAAATTCTGAGAGTGCAATTCCCACTGTATTAATAAGTAGTAAATGCTAACAAAAGAACATTTGATTTCTTTCTTAACATTTTATTCACAGTCACATCAGCTCTTTTTCCCCTTTATAAAATTTTCTGGGATTTTAGAATATCTGAAAGAATATATATCACCTAACACCGCTGATATGATAAGGTTAAAAACAAATAGATAGCTTGGAAAAAAAACAAAACAGGATATAAAAGGAAAAGAACAATACTAATTTACATATGCAATAACAGTTTTAAACTTGCTTTTCTTTGGCTTCTATCTATTCACTGGAGTTTATCCACTGATTCCAAAGGGCCTGTCATTCTACAGTGCGCAGAATGGCACAGACTTCTTTATTCTCGAGGGCAGGGATGGGCTCAGTAAGCCTTTTGATTACATTTGGACAGCCAAAAATCAATACATACCTTAATATTATCCAGTAAATATGAAAGGGGGGGAAAAAAAAGTCCCATGACTAGAGGTTGTAAGGAATGAAATAAAGACACCGACTACAAATAGCTCTTGGCGTCAGGCTTCCGGCTACTGCTCTGCAAAAGCTCTGCTTGGCTAAGAAGGTAGAGCTCGGTACTGCAGGAGGATGTAGAGATGGGATAAGGTTCAGGTGAAGGCCACAAAGCAGGAGTCGCAGTCGTCTGGCAGCACCGTGACTCCCTATTGCTGATGTCACCCACCTTTCATTTTCTTGAGGTTTCAGTGAAAAATAAAGAGACGCTTTTCTCCTCCAAAACATCAAGGGCTGATTTTCAGGTCAGGGAATTAACATTCATAGCTTCAGTTATGAACAGAAGCAGTATCCAGAATCTAATGTACTCTTTGAAAATGGCTTTCTTATATATACACTTAGTTCAGAAAAGAGGCACTCAAGATAATGGACCAACTGTTTTCCTACAAGGTTAATTTTTAGCCTGGGAAATGTCTTTATTACAAGGAGCTATTTCTTGCCAGCCAAGAAGCAGCTTAAAGCAAAAGGAAAGAAAAGTGACTATGATCATTACAAGGTGATTTTCTGAATCTATACAACTTACTCCCTAAGACTCACTTGTTCATTAATGCAAAAAGCAGTTTGTTATGTAGAAATTAAAAGAAAATGTTCTAAGGACCAGCAACAAGAAAAATTCAATCACTTCCATTCATTTACTGCTTTTTACTTCATAACAACAGACAAAAAAATACAGGCCCCTAAAAGTAAAGCACTAAAACACATTCTTAATTTTACAGACGAGAACTGTTCTTCCAGTCAAGCACCTACCTGTACGCTTTGTCAGCTCGGGGCGTTAGACCAGAGTTTGTCCCAATAGCCATTTTTTTACACTAGAGCTGAATTTAGCCCAAACCTTTTCTAGCCTGATATATTTCACCATCCGCTACTATTGGCACGTACCTTGAGCAACTCTACCAGTTTTAATTTAATTCCTGGAAATTCACATTCATTTTATAACTATTTACATAGAAGTATATTAAGATCATTCATTTCCTTCTGAAATTAAGCTTTCTCCAGGGTGGAACTGAACATCTGCAGTACTGTAGGAACCTCTTGGCCAACACAGACAGTTCAGGCTTTCCATCAAAGGTAATGCAAAATGAATTACATTACCCACAGTGGACTTGGGTCATTTGTTGTGGGTATCAACAGGTTGCTCTCTTTGGTATTTTCAAGAGCTGTACGTGGTAAAGCACTTAGTTTTACCTCTTCAAAATACAGAGAAGCTAAAAAGCCCTGGGTGGGCAGTGTGGTCCAATTGCTGACTCTTTAAAACAGGAAGAATAATTAAATCGCTGCTGTTCCATTAGCAATCTCTGATGCATATACCCCTTTGTGTGGGTTGTAATCGGTTGGGTGGATCACAGTTCGCAGCAATAACAAGAAAAATGATTAGCAGGTATATAAGTAAACTCAGGAACATTTTAGAAACAGGGCTTTTTTTTCTTACACGAATTAATTTACATGTCCATTGTCTTTACTGCTTGAAAATTCCTTTTACTCAAGTTCCCTTACAGATGATAATCGACCCTACCTAAGAAAGTGAAAAGGGTTGAGAGTGGCAGCCTGTATTTGAGAAAGACGGTCTCTGCATAATCTAGAAATGCAGCTGCAACATGAATTAGCAGGGCTAAAAACACTGTGATCGCTAAATTACAAATACAATGAATCATGATTGCTAAACAAAGGGGGTGCATTCATTATCGAACCGCGCCAATGCCGCACCAAGCGCGCAGGAGCTAAATGAACTGCTCTTCCTAACAGGCTGTGATTGCTGGCACGGCACAGATGGTGCTTCTACAGAGAAAGGCTGCTAATTATTATTTATCTTACCTTCCTACACTTGAGTTGGTGGAGTGTCTGGTAAATTTTAACTGACATAAAAGATCTCAATAACAATAATTTTAAATTGATGCGTGGCTCCCCTCCCTCACCACCCCAGCTACCATGGTGATTTTTATGATCATTACACTTCAGTTTGGACATATTGCCTGATAACATTTTATGCAGAACTGAGAAGACAAAAGAACCCATACAGAAACAAACTGTCCTCAATTTTTGTTACGTGAATCTATTGGACATTTTTGTCTGCTCTTCCATATTTCATGATTTCATTAAAATAATTTAAACTGTTGTTTATAGCTGTCTGTCGTCTGACTAAAACCGTGATTTCCAACACAGAAAACCATTACCACATTTCATCAGCCTGTTAAGATAGGAACCTGGCGTACTGTTAGGTGTTCTGTGCATCTTCAATCAAGAGAGAAAATCAGCTTCATTTTTAAGTGATGTGTGCACCCTGCTGAGGCAGCATGATGTTGTAGCCAAAATGGAAAAAATCTCCTTCCTAGAAACCCTTCCTTTTTTACTAAGTTATTCAACTTCGTCTATAAAGGCAACTAACCAAATAAACTTTTGCTTCTCAAAATTTAGAGACTGGCTTTGTTGCAGTATTGACATCTGTTCTTTTATTGAAAGCGAAGAGTATGCCCTCCAGTTTAGAAAAAAAAAGGTATCTTAGTCTTGCACTTTAAATTCTAATGTTTTTAGGTTGATATATGGAGCCTTACGTGTATGTGATCTAGACGTCTAATTGACTCTAATAAAGAAAACAGCCAAACAGCAGAAAACACAGCTGAAGGGCCTAGCACGCTGACAGGTTGAGAGGAACATACGCAAGAAGCACTATCTGTGTTGATTTTTGTTGATTGTATGTGTTATTTGTTTTAAGAATGAATGTCGTTTGATGGTGTCTTTTCGTCATGCTATTTTTAACATTTGTCAGATAGAAATCAATTAATTCAAACTAGAGATATTACCCAGTACTCTATGGCAAAACAAAGCAAAAAAAGGCCCAAAAGTACGTGCAAAGAATTAAGTTTCAGGAAAAAATTGTAAGAACCTAACTGCAGAGTGACTCAGCCTTTGCATCTACATTTCTGGATAAGCAGGCACAGGATCAGGAGGCCTTTTGATGTTCCACTTCTCATTGATCACAACTCACTTATCTCCTACATTGGAAGGAGAAGCTGGAAAGCCTTACAGCTCTTCAGAAACTCAGCCTTCACACAGTGTGCTGCTGGTCGATGCTGATGCTATCATGAGCAACAGGAAAGCTGTCCAGCTGAGAGCTCTCACTGACCAGCCCATAGCAATTTGTGAGCTCCTTGGCTGCCTTGGATTGTGCCAACAATAGTTAACTTTATAACACAGAACATTTAAGAACACTTCAGAAGCCACAGCCTTCTGTGAGGTTGGCAAGTCTCATTCTTCTCTTTTTGCAGATAGAGAAATTCAGATGGCAATAGTATAAATATTTAACATGCATATAATGGGAAAAGGATTAGAAAAGGGGTTCCCAGTCCCCAAGCTGTACTAGACTATTTCTCTGTTCAGCTCGGAATGTAATATACATACATGTGATGCCTCAAGTTTTCTAGAGCATTTAGGCTGATTTCCGTCAGTGGAGAACTTGTCAAGGGATTTGATGGTGGAAAGCCCACAGGGAGAGGAAGATGTCCTGATGAAGAGCAGCCATTCTCAAATCAGACAGAACTGGTAAGGCTAGACTTGGGTCCTGGATAGCGAAGAAGTCAAGTCAGCGATCTGCTGTGGGCTACCTCTACCAAAAAGCCTATCGTGCTGGGTATTTTTATAAATGTAAAGTAAATATGACAGCCAATGAAGTGGTAGCCATTGTGTCTAGCCTCTGAAGTCTTGATTTGGCAAGATGCTTAAATGGGCACTGAAATCTGCAAAACCAAATTCCTAGCAAGCTCGTACGCTACGCTGAATCAGGAATACTAGGAAAGTTGATCAATTTTTCAAGTAGCTCTAACAGTTTTCTTTAAATAGTATAAGTTTACTTTAAAAGTTCTTTCATTTGCATCATAAGGCTTTGATGGCTTAACATAAAAAATACAATTTTTGGAAACACTATATTTAACTGCTGCTGAGCTTTCTTCAGAAAGACGATCCAAAACTGTTAGCACTGGCTCGCCAGAACGCTAAGTTTAGCACTAAAATATTGTCGTTGAAATTGCTCAAGTTTTCCCATCTATAGTTATGAAAGAACAGATATATAAATGTATATTACACAATTGATAACTTCATTTTCTGTCTGACTTCAATAACAGTTATGACATGCTTTTACTTCTACACTATTCTCATCCACACTCTGCAATCAGTATTCCATCAGCTGACTACTGCTGTTTAAGAAAGAGTAGCAAATGCTTCTGAGTACACTCCTTTTATTTTAGAACCATATCCTTTTTGGGGGTTATCAAGTGTAAGAAAACTTTTTTGAACCAATGGAAATATGTTTTCCCCAAATACTTCTGACATTTACTGCTGTATTTTTATTGCTAGTATCTTCTCTTATTAAAAGTTATAAAGCAAGATAGAATTTATACAGAATAAAAACCCTTCTTGACTATCCAAGTAAAGCAAGGTGTTTATATATATATGTATTTGTATACAGGAAATACTGAGCATAGTCTTTTACTTCACTGACAAGATACTCTTTAAAAGAATTACTATTTTTTGAATTAATTACAGGGCATTTTATCACTGGATTCAAAAACAGAGTTTAGTCAATACTAAACTAGTCCCTGAAAGTCCGATCCAACGAATATGTATTTTTAAATCAGTTGGTGCTTTGGGCACTGATCCTCTCTTGCGCTGAACTAGAGAATCTGCCCTTCCATTTGTTCATGAGAAAACCACTTCAGCTATACGTTTCCCTTGATTTCATAGCTCTCATTTTCTGAACAGTACGTGCACAAATCCATGGCAGATTTGCACACCCAATTACTATGATTACTTGCACCATAACTACATAGATCTATAAAGCCTTCTGAGCATGTACGTATCTGGTCTGGGTCATGCACAGATCATTTCAGAAGTCAGGATCTGTAAAATATTAATTATTATTTAATGAAAATTTAAAAAATTCAAGAATATATGTAATCACTTTGAGAGACTTTATCAATGACTATGTCACAAGGTTTGCCCTTTGTAGATTATGGTTTTGGCCTGTAAATGTAAACATTTAATCTAGTCATTCATCTGAATATAGGACGTCATTCTGAAGATACTTTCAGTTTTATAAGGGATAGACCACTGTATCTGTGGTACTAGGACCTCCTGAAAGGCAGTGGTGGAAATATTTTTTGGAAGAGCAATTGTTAGGTCTGAAAAGTAATGTATTAGCGTACACATTTTCTGGACGCTCTAATGATCCATTTTTGTTTCATCCGTAGATTTAACCTTTTATTTTGATTTAGACTTGAGCTAAGTCTAAGACTAGCATGCTAGTCAGTTTTACCTTTTCAGAGTAGGAATCCAGAACAGGCTTATTGATCTGATATGCACCTCCTAAGTGGTATTTCTTAAAAGAAATTCACAATACTGCTTGTCCCCGAGACCCTTGCTCAGTCTGCAAAGCTCTGGTACTTATTGTCAAAGCCTTTAGAGCACCACAGTAAGGCAGTTCTGGTATTTGCTTCTCTCACCAACTAGTAGTAATCCTATTACTCTTACCCATCAATAACTGGGAAAAATAGTTTATTCTTGGCCTTCCCTTGATAGTTGAATGTCACTGTAAGTACGTATCTGTAGCTGAAGTCTCTCAGATACAATGGGAAAACTCTATCTATGCCCATGTCTTTCACTAGAATTTGCTTCCCAGGGAAAGCTGGAGGAACCTCTTTGTAACCAGCAATACTAGACACAGATTGTTCAAAACTCTGAAACCTGGTAATAAACCATAAAAAAAAATTTAAAAAAATAATTTCCTAAGACTGGGCAGTGAAACCGAGTTCAGGTCAGTTCCAAAATACAGGGGAAGAGGGGAATGAAAATGAATAACAGAATAAATAAGGGGACTGTACAGCTGAGGAGTTCAAGGGACTAGATTTAAAAGTATGAACCCTGAGCTCTGCCAGCTTGTCATTTCAGAGGCAGAAAAACAAAAAACGGGGTGGAATGTTGCTTTCTAGCAGTATAGCCAGAGCTGCACCTCCACAGACAGCGGGATTATTACTGAAACGGTATGTCCTTCTTAATCCGGATAAAAGGACACTTGTTAGGGCTTTTTGTTGAAATAGATTCTACCATAAAAGATGCTCTTCCTTAGTTTTCATCAGTTGTATGTTCATTCTGCCAGAGAAGGATGAAGCTTTCAATCCTTCACTGCTTCTCTCTGGTATAATATCAATACAATACAGACTCTCTACAAGCTCGAAACATTCAGGTACTCAAGTGATGTAGAACCTGATTCTATGAAAAGTTTTCTTCAGAATTCAGGAATGGGATTACTTGGCCATATTTAGCCATACTTTTTCCCTACATTGGAAATCATAGAATCATTTGGTTGGAAAAGACCTTTAAGATCATCAAGTCTGACCGTACCTGTCCACTACTAAACCATGTCCGCAAGCGCCTTGTCTGCCTGGCTTTTAAATACCTCCAGGGATGGGGACTCCACCACTGCCCTGGGCAGCCTGTTCCAGTGCTTGACAACCCTCTCCATGAAGAAGTTTTTCCTAATATCCAATCTAAACCTCCCCCAGAGCAACTTGAGGCCATTTCCTCTCATCCTATCACTTGTTACTTGGGAGAAGAGACCGACCCCCACCTCACCACACCCTCCTCTCAGGCAGTTGTAGAGGGCGATAAGGTCTCCCCTCAGCCTCCTCTTCTCCAGGCTGAACAACCCCAGGTCCCTCAGCCGCTCCTCACAGCACTTGTGCTCCAGACCCTTCCCCAGCTTCGTTGCCCTTCTCTGGACACGCTCCAGCACCTCCATGTCCTTCTTGTAGTGAGGGGCCCAAAACTGAACACAGCACTCGAGGTGCGGCCTAACTGTGTCAAACCACAGGTGATGCGATACCTGTGTTTCTAAAGTGTTTTTTGCCTAGGTACAATAGATGCAATATAACCGATCTGTTAGGAACGAGCTACTGCCTTTCTGTATAAGGTAGGAAGTTCTAATTTGATGTTGAACAAACATACTAATTGCTAATATTCAATCGAGCCGTATTTCAGTTCTAGTGATAAGGTTGCTAATGCTACCATAATAATTTACAGTATTATAAATGTTTTGCAAGTTGGTGGAGCAAATAGATCATTGTGTAAAATAGATAAAACTAATTAGGCATGTCAGTTCACTCAAGCCTATTAAATAGAGCAATTTAACACATTTTGTTAAATAGCGCTCAGTTTACATTTAATGATGCCCCCTCCCTTGTTTTTTAAAGTGTAAAAACTGCATCTAATTGCTCTCTGAAGCAGACCTAAAGGTTGCTGCATCTACTACAGCTCTGTAAGTGCAACATTATTTACTGGCTTTGATTACCTACATTTGTAAAGCCCATGAAGCTTCAAAGACTTTAGAAATAATGGAACAGCTTCATAAGTTACAGAAATGGCTGCTTGTTAATTTTGTATGCAGAGGGGATGACACAGGTTTGCACAAAAGCTGCATTGAAAGTATTTCATTTCAGAGGCTAACGACATCAAAGCAGACACATTCTTCCTGCTCCCTGCCAGCAGTCATGTGCCTAAGGATGATGTCTGGTATTACTCTCGTAATCACTCACTCCTATTAGCAGCCTAATTCAGCAGACACTGAATTCTTACCCTAGCAGACACCGAATTCACTTGGGTGAAAAGAAAAAGCGCATTTACAGGTAAGGAATACATTCTTCCCAATGTATTTGTGTTCCCATGTGCCATGTAACCCATGTTAACGGGTTCTCTGCTGTTTCTCTTTTTTCATTTCTCCCATTACATTACATTTCTTTTAAGAAACTTCAAACATCGTACATGAGTGTCACGACATGGAGAACAAGTAGCTGCAATTCTGTAGAACATAGTGTCTCAGAAAGAGAAATGTGCCAGAGAAAATGAGAAATTACTTACTCTTTTTCCAGGTGGACCAGGTGGGCCAGCTTCACCTGAAGGACCTGGTGGACCCTGCAATGGAAAATGACAAGCTCAGTGGTAACAAAGGATAAAGTTATTATCTTTAGTAAATGCAACAGCCACCTGCAGTATGTTGGCCCCTTTCAATGGACAGAAAGTAAGTACCACAAATACACACAGGGAAGCATACCTGCTTATTGAACAAACCCTTCCTTAGGGTGGTCTTCTGAAATTTCTAACAGCTTTTGTTACTGTACAAAATGCAATTATTCTTTTTTTCTCTTCCTGTTTGCAACAAAGCATTTCAGACCAGAAAGTGGCTGCACAGGAGCAGCATACGGTCTTAGCCTCCTGCCTAACAAGTTTCTTGCTTTCTCAGGTGCTGAAGTTGTTACTTTAGCTGAAATTTTTCACTTACGTCTGTGAGTTGGCTGCCCCGTGGGTGGCTTTCTCTTGAAAACTCTTTTGTGCACTGATAGCCATTTGGCTACTCCATCTTGGTAAGCTGTGATATTCTTAAATATTTCAGGGTTGCTGAACAATTTGATAAGCTTTGCTCCAGGAACACAACACTCCAAAAGTACTTACTGTTAAGCCAGACGTACAGACACTAATTTCCTGAAGTTTGCAGGTAAACCCCAGTTTACAACTCACTTCCACCCATGTGTTCAATGTACTAGCATTTTCAAACTGTACTGTATAATTCCCTGATAATCAGAACTTCCAGAGCGAGAAAGAGACTTTCCAAAATGGAAACACTATCTTTTTGCAATAAATAAAAAAAATAAATTAATGATGTTTTAATATGGGAATTTCAGAAATATAAGAACTTCGATGCTTAATATGGGTATTGCTCAGTTACTTCTTAACTTTCTTAAAGCAGAAACATCAAGGTCTGGCTTCATTTTATCAGGCCAGCTAATGAAGATCATTTGGCTGCAGCGTTCCTTTCTTATGCTCAGAGTTGCTCTATTGTTAGTGCTCCTCAGCAGCTCCAGCACAAATCCTTAACACATCATTTGTTTCTACTTCTAAAGCAAATTGTGCTCTTTTTTTGGATTGTGACTATAATATGGGCAGTTCTCTCTCTACCAAGGAAATAAATAGATATTTTTCAGTATAATAGAAAAAGCATCCATTTAGAAAGTATTTTTAAGAGTATGAATGTATAGAAACCACTGATTCAGCAAAAGATACTTTCTTAGCATAGGAGAGAACATGCAGCTGAAATAAAATGACAGAAACAACTCACAGGTTGACCAGGATCGCCATCTTCACCCTTCTCTCCACCAACACCATCTTGACCCTACAGAATTCACAGGAAAATAAACAAAATACAAGTTTCAGCTAAATTAAGTAACTTAGTTGCATATACAAATATGAGAACACTACTTTTCTACAAGCATTTTCCTAAAGACACTAGTTTTCAAAACTTTTTAAAGATTTCTAAACCTTTTTTAAGCCTTAAGAAATACACAAACAGAAAAGCAGCAGATCGTACAGGCAAGACCTCATCCCCAGACAAGGAAGAGGCAGGGTTAACTAGAATTTAGTGCAAACCAAGACTAGAACCTGAAACTGTTTTTTAAGTGTACTTACAGCTGGACCAGGTTCCCCAGGGGGACCAGGATCTCCAGGAAAACCAACTGGGCCCTAGATAAATCAGGAAAAAAACCCAAGGAATGTGTCATCCATTGACAAGCAGGTAGCAATCATCACAAATATTTTATGAAACATATAATGAATTTAGTTCAAATGTAGAAAATTATATACAGTTCTAAATGTAGCACAGCTTCAGTCATTGCTTCACAATGCTTTGTGTTAAAATCATTAAGCTCACTTACTGGGTTACCCTTAGGCCCATCATCACCTGGAGGTCCTTTAGCACCTGGTGGTCCAGCTGCTCCAGGTGGACCAGCCTCACCTTTTTCTCCCCTTTCACCTTTTGGACCCTGCAGAAAACATATGAACACAAAAATGTCATCTGGAAATTGAATGGCTAAAAAAAGATTACAATGGCTAAAACTGTTTTTCAGACCTGGGCAATGTTACTCATCAATAAATGCTGGCACGTGAATGGGAAATTAGGACCTCAGCCTCAGATTGCAAAACCTGTGAATCTCGGGTCGAGTGCCAACATCTGCACCCCGTTTGCATCAATGAACTGTCTTCCGAGAGAAAAACATGGATGTCAAAGTTAATACTTTTGGAAGAACAAATAAGTATTCTCTTAGGAAGCCCAGCTTTGTCCTCTAGCTGTTAGTACAAGACATGGCTGTAATCATACGGAAACAAACTGCTTTTTAAAGGTATAAGTTCTTCACTGAAAATTTAAAGAAAATGTACACAAGTACTCAAGTAATCTGGTTAAATGCTTTCTAAAGTGAACACTACCGGATACCTTAGCTCACCATAATAAAGGTTAATAGACAAAACTAAAATACTCACGGATGTTCCAGATTCTCCAGGAGGTCCAGGGTTACCAGCTTCTCCAGGTTCACCCTGTAAATGTGTGAGAATAAACTGATGAGTCATTAGGGAGAGTACTTCTGTGAATTGACTTCTGTTATCACATATTCTTCTCATGCTTATTCATGCGAACAGCTTACAGGAACTGTCTTTTATTTGGGGTTGAGTTACACATGGTGTCGCAGAACTGGAATCTGAGATTTTAGAGAGAATATATCAAACTAAGCTTTTAGTGAGCCAGGGAGACTAACCTTCCCTTTGGGCTTTGGAAGATCTTCCCCTTTATTATCCCATATATTGCAAATTTCCTGTTTGTCATCTTTCTTTCTAGGCACAGAAAAGCCAAAGAAGTATACTGACTGTGTATGGCTTTTTCTCTAGAAGATACGTTTTGCCTGGAAGCAAGTTTCTACAAATAAGAGAATGCTATTTGGAAATGAATGTCAACAGAGTGGAGATATTATTGCTATAGCTACTGTTAGAATAAAAAATTATATAAAGACAAACATAAGGATAAAATAAGAGCATAACAGTTAGTGAAACTTTCACCACAGGCCACAGAGGTGCACGCTGTGTATTTGCTGGTGATGGAAATTGTTCAGTAAAGCAGATGGCTTTGAGGACAACACCGTATGAAGAAAATCTGTGCGAGTCAAAGATTATACACTATTAAGTCAATGTTTAAGTTAATTCAGTCTCTGTTTGAGCTAATATACAGTTTTGGCTCAAAGACTGTCTTTGCAATTGTTCATTTTAAAGTTTATTATGACTGATTATTTTCTAGCTCAGTGGTCTGATAAATAAACCTTTATAGAAAAAACTACTCTGTTAGTAGAATATTTAGCTATTAGCATCACAGCCACACAAATCTGTGAAAGGATAACAGAATCTGCTTTGTGATTGTCATGGAGTGCTGAGATAAGAACTATACATTTTTATTCCAAAGGATTTCTCAATGTGACTGCTAATGGGGGGATTTTTTTCCCCCATATATATTCTTTTTCCAACCCAAATGAACCTTGCCAACACTTATACCCATAAACAAGAGTACTTCAGTGCTGAAAATGCATTTCACCCAATCCCCTCTGCTGAACTCAGACACAGATTTGGAATAAATCTGTGTATCCTTCATACCCTGTATGACCTGCACGCCCCTCTTCATTCTGTGACAACTCAATTAATACAACAGGCATGTCTGTCATTTCCACGCTGACAGTATACAAGTATAAATCATAAAATACGAATTTTAAACAAATC
This sequence comes from Balaeniceps rex, assembly GCA_013401315.1. Taxonomy (NCBI): domain Eukaryota; kingdom Metazoa; phylum Chordata; class Aves; order Pelecaniformes; family Balaenicipitidae; genus Balaeniceps; species Balaeniceps rex. The sequence goes on along the minus strand of VYZW01031220.1, from coordinate 43,084 downwards.
TTATGGTGTAGATACTGAACTTTTTTTCATAGAAGCTAATTGCTGCACAATGACCTCACAGGGTCCAGAATTTGGCCCAATGTAAATATTACATCAGATGAATGGAAGAAGAGCTGAGTACCCAACTGAATTCCAGAATAGGATAATTAGCAGATTACCACAATTTTAGGAGCAATATTAAAATGTCTGTTAGGAAGGGCACTTCTAAAGGGTGAACTTGCCTTTAGAAACTGCGGTATGTTTTATTAGACATACTTAAATTTGCAGTAATCTTAAAAATTAATCATCCCTCAGCACTTAACATTCATTTGCTTCTGTGATACAGCATTCATTATTTTTAAAAAAAAAGTCTAGTGGACACTTCAGGTCAATAAGCGTTAAGTACGTTTTCTAGGAAAATTCATAATCTTCATCTCCTTATCCTCTGCACAGGGTTTACTGAATCCGCAGCATCATTAGTATTGGTTTTTTGTCCATGCCTGCTATCAATCAAATTAGATGTACGGATCAACAGAGAATGAGGTCTGGAATTAGCAAACAAATTGATGTTACTCAAGTTAGTAGATCTATTAATAGACCCCCTCAACAGGTGTCTCCATTGCAGGACTGAGTGACATAAGAACGCTAATCGTGCCAAGTCTTGCCCGACCAGGACCTGTGCCAGTACAATCCCCCCCTAAGCTTCTCAGAGAGCAAGTTCTTTTTCTGCCTTTCTGCCAAATGATACTGTAATTTCTGATGATTCACACCGGATTTGTAACCCACTCTTCACCCTGCCCGTTGACAAACACATCTTCATTTTACGGTATCATGCAACGAGAGAAAAGATGGGTTTTCTCCGACATATTGACCCGTACTTAGGGCCGATGGGGGAACACAGTGCCCTGGGGACCTCAGGGGTCCCTGCTCCAGCATGTGTGTTGAATTTGGCAGTGCAGGCAGGTGCAGGCAGCCCGTATGGGCTCTGTGCACAGTGACTCCCCGTAAGCAGCAGTGTGGAAGCCAGCAAAATCGGAAGGGCTAGAAAATGTCAAGATGTTCCCTTTAAAGGGCATCTGTGAAAGATGAGACCAGTTGAAGTTTCATCTCACGTTAATACTTCCAAATCATAGCTCTAGCAAAAGATGTGCCTCTTCCTTGTATGCAGTCCTTGTTTTTTCTGACATTGATTTTTATATTCCAAATATTAGGTACTATGGAAGGTTGTACTTGTTTCAGACAGCTGTTAAGGGAGTTACATAACGTTTTGATAGAGAAGATTGTAGCTGATATATATTTACAGAGTGCGTATTTAGAGCTACTAAAAACCATGCAATCTGTAGGTTATTGTCTGCCCTTGTCTTCCTTTGTGTTTTTGGTACGGATGGTATCCACTCCGAATCCGATGCACCTTCTCCATGGGAAATATCCCGTGTTCTTTTGGGAAATAGATTTTATGATCTAATAATAGATTTATTCCACCTCTGGAATTTTTTTCCTCTTTTATTATCAGGTCAGATCTTTTAACAGTTCATGTGGTCTTTCTTAGGCAAAGCCTTCCTCTGACAGAATTTCGACAAGCAAAGACAGAAACCCTAGACTACAGAGTCATGTCATTTCACGGACGTGTTTAATTCTGAACACCTCCTTGGATTAAGCAAGCAGAATGATTTGTATCAGGCCAAGGGCAGTAGTTTAAAAGTCCTTTCTTTTCCTCATTACGCCCAGTTCTAGAGCACTGCCCGCACAAAGCAGAGAGACAGGGACGCAGCGGATGGACGGCTGCCACCTTTTGGTGAAATTCTGGGACGTGGTGATTTATTTTGTAAGAACGAGAGGCAACTTTGCAGCTGACTCGGTTGTGAAAAGGATTCCGTTACACTTCTGCTCCTTTTTGCCATCCTCGCAAAACAGAAAAAAAGAGAAAAATTGTGACTCTAGAAGACAACCCCTTTTCACATCGGTACGCATATGTGATGGTGGTATATGTATTGTGGCTCTGTGGAGAAATAAGTTTAATCAAGAGAGAAATTTGCTATATTTTCTGGGAGGGCTTATGTTTACAAGCATGTTGGAGATGGAGAAGGACGCGAAGAGATCACAGTCAGTGAGTCATGTTATTAAAAGTGGTTCGTTAGGACAGATACTCAGGTAGCATAAACTGTCATAGACACATCTTGATTAAGTACCTTAGCAACTGTCAGCACACAGGTGTGTGGAAAAATGGTACGCACATGTCAAGATGTCTGTGCAAACTTGTCAGACATGTTTTTAAACTTATGGCCAGAACCCTCAATTGATTTTGTCCTTTCACGTCCATCTGCAGTCTAGATCAATGACCGATTAAGCATGTAAACTATTGATTTCACTTGTTTACTGCACTGGACTCCTTATTAGCGTACTATTTGAAAAATTATTTTAGAATTATATAACGGGAAGGAGTATAAACCCAGATGAGTCTGGTAGTTTTCTAACATCAGACTTTTTCATATAGTAAACTGGATTTAAATTCTGAGAGGCTACAGAAAGAACGCTTAGGTCTGCAGCCATTCGTTTTGCATCGCTCATTGACTCTGCCAGTTTAACACACGCGGGGGAAGGGAGAAAGGGTGGAAGAATGGCACAGTACCCAGTGCAGTTATCACAGGTGAGCCTGAATTAGAAAGGCAAGTTTATTTTATTAGGCTTTGTGGAAGAGAAGCGTGAGGTTAATGTTACTTGTTCTGTTTCCTCCTTGTGTTGTGAATCCTTAGATGTTGTAAACCATCTAAGGCCCGGTTTTGAGAAGTCATGAGCAACTTACCGGGTATTCAGAATATCTGCATATTAGGCCTTTGATATTAAATTAGAGATACCCATGTGTTGGTACATTTTGTTTTTCCGTTTTTTCCTAGTTATCAGCACAACAAAGAGAATAATCTCTGGGTGGAAGCTGGATTTAAGTGCTTCTGGTTGAGTGTGAGTCTCAGGACTTGTAGAGCGCTCCATGGAGGCTAGAGGCATTAATAATGCAAGGCTACACGCGCATTTGTACTGCAGATGTCTTTGAACATTTAGGCCTTTGTGGGTACAGCACGGGAAAGAACAAGCTAGTTAAAAATACACAGCACTGTGACAAGAATTGTTTATCATTTGCCAGACGATAAGGGGGCTTTGAAATCCCAGTATTAATGACAAAATATCTCTTAGCCTAACCATTCAAATATGAAAGTGAGCAAACCTATTTCACTCCCCAGCAGTGACAGGGAGGACTCCAACGTGTTTTTCCATGCTCTACCATCAGCACTGCATTGCTTTATCTGCAGTATGAGACATCTTTCCTGAAAGGGATGCAGAGGCCAAAGCGTGCTGATGTCATAAGAAAAACATTGGGGAAAAAATATGTGGGAAGAAAAGGAAAAGAGAAAATGCATGTTTTGTTTGAAAGCATGAACTGTCCTCCCATTGCGGGAACTCCTCCTGACAAAACAACTCTTTATGATTCCTAAGCTTGCAGAACTCATTAAATGGAACTGAAATTAAGAAGGAAGGTAGCCTAATTGGAGAAAAACTGGCATGTACTAAAACTTGAGAAGGAGGAGGAAAGTAATTAGAAGAAATAAAAACTTGCAAAATAATATACTTGGAAGCTTCTCTGTGTGCATGCAGAGAGTATGGGAAATAAGCAAGAGGAAATAAAAATGACAACCAGTGATAAACAGTTGGAATTTCATGTTCTTGAATTAAATTTGGTGGGCTGATTATCACAAATAGGGATTCTAAATCACACAGAAGAGTCACAGGGAGAAACAAAGGAGTGAGGAGTTCAATATAAGTCAATGTTTTTACAAAATGACTGGAATATAATTTGATCATGAAACAGTAAAAACTAAAGAGGTGATTGAAACCAATGGCAAAATTCCTATTGACTTCAATGGGCCACAATATTATACAAGGTGGTTTTGTTTTTTTTTTTAAAGCAGTGAATATAATGAGTGCTACCCTGGCTGTAGTGTTCCCATAATAAACATTTTTCTCAGTACCCTAGCGGTCACAGGAAGAATTTTTCTTCCCACAGTGCCCATTTTTTTCTGTATTCCGCTGACATACAGACTCTCTTTTTCCAATAACTTTTTTTGCCATCTCTACCAACTCTTACGTTCAGACATGGTACTCTTCCCAGAGAGAAAAAACAAATCCTGCAGCTCTTCATGAGGCCAAGCTCTCTTTTAAGAGAGGCTGGAGGAACAATGTAACAAAACTGGGAGATTTGAGGCAATATCCTTGTTAATAATGCAGTCAAGCAGGAGGGCATCATGTTTTGTACGTCTTATGCAATTATGGGTAAAAAAGTTGAAGAATCAAGAATGCCACTGCTACCAAGAGGTGTGTTGATGCTCAGAGCCACACCCTAAGAAACAGGGAATGCAATGAAGCACTGTCAGCTTAAGACATGACAGTGCTACCATGAAAAAACTACAGTATGAAGTTAATATTTTCATCTGCTTGGGCTCAGTACCCTTTGATCTCAAAAGACAAAGACGGGAGACACAGTAGGATATTGTTCCATCAAGCCATGTATGACATTACATTTTTCTAGTACTCTCTTCACCACATCCCAGAGCACTGATAAGTGATTTATTTGATGGGCATGTAGAAAAAAATCATGAAACTTCTGAAGATTCTATTAAAAGAACAGTTTGGTCATACTGATAAGAAATTGGTGATTCCTTTTGACATGGCCCTAATATAAGTGAAGGGTTATTTAAAGAAAAGATATTTTAGTGAAAAAGAGAGACACATAATCAAAATTTTATGGTAGATGTCAACAATATTGAAGAGCATCCTAAGAAAGATCTTTTGTTATCACAGAGGAACAAGAAGCTTGTGAGATACTGTAGGATGAACTGCAGATTTTCTTTTTTTTTTTTTATTATTAGTCATACAAATGATCCTGGGAAAACAATGGCAACTTCCTTATCTTGTGAAAAGAAAGAATACCTAAAAGCTCTGTGAAGCAGTGCGACATGCTTTTGGACGGTGATCAAGAAGAGGATCATGACAAATGTAAGTGATTTTGATTCACCTGGTACTTGAGTCATTATTTGTAAATTCATAGATTTGATGGATTTGTACCTAAAGGTACAATACTGGTACACCGTGCCGAAGAGAATATGTGGATAAATGAAAGGGAGCAGAAGTTCAGTCTTCTGAAGCGCTGAAGTTCCGTAATGGTGTATGAGGAAGATGAGGGAAAAGGTACCTGTGCATTTAATTATCTGATGGGACAGAGGAAGAAAAAGAGAAAACTTGTTTCACATTCTGAAAAATTATCAACACTGTGGGCTTTTTGAAAAACTACCAATACTGTCTTTCCTAGGGATCTCTTTTCTAGGATTCATTGACGTCAGTATTTCATTGAATACATATGATATTCTGTGGCAAATATTTAAATACTCAAGAGCAATCTACATATTTCTCAATAAGTTACTTATACAGTGGCCTGGAATATATTTCTATTTTTTTTCCATCACCTTACAATCCTTTCAAAATCTTCTTTCCAAAGCCAAAGTTAAAGAAAAAATTCATATTAACTCTGTAACGTTACAGCAAAACGCTTTCAGGCTTACATACTTGATATGGCTGAGGTCACCTAACTTGTTAAACATAAATAGGAATTTCAAGAGATTCTCTTTTAATTTTGTGTTTGCTCAGCCTTTTGTAATATTTTACACTGGTGATTCAAATAAATTGCACAAAAAAAGCCATTACATCTATTGCACGCAGTATTTTTCCTTTAAGAAAAAGGAAGATATGATCGGCATGTTCTTTGGGTAAGATATAAAATTTAAAAAAAAAACCCACCCCATATACTGGCAGGAAATTTTTCTGAATAGAGAACTGAAGATAGCAATGAAAACCATTTCGATGAATGAATGTCATATAGCATGAGTCTTAAGTCAGGTTTTCAACCAGCACAAATCATCCTCAAACCTTTGACGTTATTGGAACTGCATCTACCTGTATGAGGAACAGACACATTCTGATGCTTCAGGTCTGCTTCACCTCACAGACAGGTTTACCACTGATACATTAGGTAATACCTTCTATTCTTAACACTCCAGGTAAAGGGCTATATGATATTCTAAGCTACACCAGTATAAAATGAAAAACACTGGAAGCCAATAATGTTACTGCAGCCATCAAACCATGTAGTTAAGGAAATCACCACAACCTTACTTTAATCCTTCACCTGAAAACTACCTCTTCTGCTCCAAAGCTCCTTCCTCTGATTGTAAATATTTTTTGTGATGTAAAGCGTGAAATAAAAAGACCAACCATGGTAAGTCAGCCATTAGGAGTACAGCCAGATCACTATTAACAATTACTAGGTCAATGAAGGATATCTGGGAAATGTAATATATCTATCTAGCTCCAAAGAAGAATCAAAATGTCTATTCCTATTCCTATTCCAATGTTTTCTCTTTCTAGGAGGGTACTATCAACACTCACCTTTTCACCAACACCTCCAACAGAGCCGATTGAGCCCGGGGGGCCTTGAGGACCCTACAATGATAAAAGATGTTAGTTATCCCAAATATAGTTACCCCAAATATAGTGCTTATTACTGAATTACTGAGAGGAAAAAAATAGGTTAATCCTTACATCAGCTCCATTAGGACCCTGGGGACCTCTTGGACCTGGAGGGCCAGGTGGACCCTGTATCAAAGAGACAATTTGATATAGTTACAGTCATAAAGAGTAAGTCCTGTGGGGCTTTTTTAGCCAATCAAAAATAACACACTCAATCTGTAGAAGACTTTTAATCTTCGCAGCACTACAGGAACAGCAGGGCCAGATTGCTGCCCATTGCATGAGTTCACAAGGTGACAGGGGATCCAGGCTATGTTACACAGCGCCCGAGCTGGGAATGATCTGATGCTTAGGGCTCCTGAGGACTGGTTTCCTGCATGGTGTTTTCCCTGCAGGTTACCTGCATACCCCTTCCACTGTGCAAAGACCCTGGTGTAGCTTATCTGTCTGGTAACAGCCGTGTGACAGTTCTGCACCGTGGTGCCTACAGATGGGCCATAATAAAGCATCCAGGCTTGGCACAGGGCGTTGGAGGCAAATGTATACTGTCGATAGCTTGCATTTCAGTCAGGACCAGCCCGGAAGGCATTCTGTCAACAGTGTAAACAGCTGGAAAATGTAGTCTCAAGATTACCCAGAGAAACAGAGCAAACAAAGCCAAGTAGTGTTTACCATCTTCTGGCCTGCAATTACCTGAAGCTGAGGTACAATGCCCTGAATTTCAGAAAAGCAGCTCCAAACTCTCTGGTGCCGTGGTCTCTCCTTTTTCTCTTTCTTTCCTGAACCTGCTTGCCACTGTCCTGTCTCAGACGCACATAGCATCTGCTTTGCTACCTGCTCTTCAGAGTATTTTCTTAAGTTACGTAAATCTTGATATTAAAGGTGAGGAGATAGATGTGGGGAAGCAAAGTAAAGCCCAGAGGGAGTTTATGTTACATAAAATGTTTCATGCTCAGGCACCAAATTCAGGAGTATCTTATCAAATCATGAGCTACAGAGAAAAGACAATAATACAGGGATGATATTTACGGCCCCCAGAGTGACCACTGGGGGAGAAGTCTTACCATTGGGCCCACATCACCATTTTCACCCTTTTCACCTGGTGGGCCAGGCAGACCCTAAAACACATGGAAAGGTAAANAAGAAAAGGAGTTTTTTATATTACAGAATCCTAGGATGTTTAAACCAAGTGAAGTAGAAAATTTTTGAAAAAAAAGGGACACAGAAATGCTAGGGTGGCTGACTTTAAAAACACTGCCATCATTATCCAGACCCCAGGTGGGCGTTTGGATAATTCCATTCATGCTATGACACATGTACGTGTGAAGAAACACGATCAGTGCAGCACAATGCAGTGGTACGCAAAGGCGTCTAAGCTACCCGAGTACTGGAAGCTGTAAAACTGCTTTCATACGATGTCCAGTGGAGGTAATAAACCCTGCTGAGAGGCATTGCATTGCGTTATGCAAACATATCCCTAGAAGCAAGGTGTCTGAGTTTGACTAGTAACAAACACCACGAGAAGGAAACTGTAGCTGATGCTAATACTGATACCTAGTATAATGTTACCCCACCGAGAAGCACTACCACCACTAAGCTGGGCATTCCTAAATGTAGGATCAAAGCTTGGCTCCTATGAAAAGCAGATCCCCTGGATCTGGAGCCAATAGCATTATATTGATCTACGTTACATTAAGATCTGGTTCTAAGTTTCACCTCCCGGGTTCTGCTACCATCAAAGTATGTATCAAACTACAGCTAACCAGCCTGGAAAGCACAATTTGCCATCTTTGCTACAAAGCTGTGTAAAAAAGTACGAAGCATAAACTTAGCCACCACTATATCCATTCCTCAGCTGCCCTCCTACTCGGACACAATCTGAGCAGTGGAAAGACTTGTCAAAATTCCAAGATACACCTTTTCTAAACATGGTGGATGTCTCTGTCGCCTGCCACTGGGAACACTCGGCTGACCTGTCAGCGCATTTGGTTGTTGTGAAAGCCTGTTTACTATCAGATAATCAGCATGAAAAAAGCCAGCTTTAGTTCATGTGGTGACACAGTGGTTTTTCTATAGAATCTTTGCTTATTTTAAAAAATACTAAACTGTATTCTATTAAAATGGAAGCTCATAGCTGATAATACTGTCTTCAGTAACATGCATTGATTACAGTACGTGCTGAGTAGCAATGCCAGGGTTATAATAACAGGTAGTTTTATTACTTTCTAACTTTCTTCATGTTTACTTTTTGTAACCTTGTAATAGTCCAACAAATGAAATTTGAATTGACTTTAACTTTTTCCTTCACTGTGAGGAGTTTTAAATAACAATTTTGTAGCTAGTTGTTCTAAGGAGTGGTTAGAGCAGAAGCCTAGACTTGGACGAGATGACTGGTCTTTAGGAGATGAATCCCACCTCAAATAAACTAGATCTTCCAGTTGCCACCAGTCCACTAAGTTCTATGCCGTGAACATAAAAACACATTTAGCTTAAAACGTTGAATGCCTTATCCATTATGACTCATGGTCATGAAAAACCTAAAGAGCTCATTCAGCTGCTTGCAGAGGAGGTATTTATGAAACTTCAAAGGCAATTAAACATTTATTTGATATTCCTGTCTTTGAAAAGACTTTCCAACGCCATTCGGTGAACTATTTCAACATTGAAAAGCTCCGACCGATTTCACTGAATCAGTATTTCATGCACTATTGGACATGGTATGTTGGGAGTCCTTTCAGTTCCTTTTGGCAAGAAGTAGTTGAGGTGTTTGTCATTCAGTATTTCAAAATCTAAGTAAAATTGCCATAAATCGACTGTAAGATGATCTAGATAGGCCCATAGAGTTTTTCATATTGTCTTTACTTTCAACTCCTTTTGTTAGAAACTTCCTTATTTTTAAAAACACTATCAAAATTAAATAGCAAGGAAATTCACAATTAAGCTAACAAATATTCAAAATTACCAATGTTCACTTTTACGAACAAAAATATTTTTTATTCAATGTCCAATGTAAGTAATATCCATAGAATTTAACTGGAGTAAGTGTAATATAGTTACCATGGAATATTATATATAAGACAGAGAAAGTTGTTACTCCCCAACAGTTCATAATTACCATGAGAACTGCACTACTGAATAAAAGAAACTCCTGACTTCTCAATGGTACTTCAATACCATTAGCATGCATGGGATCTTGGTCCATGGACCAACATACTCAAATTAAAATCTTAATCAGAGAAATAAAATTCCTCATATGAAATATTTCATTTGCATAAGTCTCAACCTAATTGATTTTTATATTTATGTAGCTTAGTGCTCATTAAATTTAAAATGTGAAGGTGGACTTTACTGAAAAACATCAATTGAAACAGCATTTATTGAAAAACATCAATTGGAACAGAATCCTAGATCTGAGAAAAATACCAAGGATAATTTTATTTCACTTTCTTTAAAGTAGTACAAAACTTAACAATTTGTAATAAAATTTAGGAATCATTTTTTTCTGAGTTATTATTTCTGAGAATAGAGTCATTTTCAATTTCAAAGGCAATACGACTCTATGCAAGATGTATGTGTTGGTGAAGTAATGAACTGTTTATCTTCCATGGAGGTTTGCAATATTTTATAAACTTCATTGCAGGTTTTGTGAACCACATTATGCAATAGAATTTAAAAAATGACAGGTACAGGTTAAGGTTCGGCTTAGCGAAAGAGTTGAGTCAGTTCACGCATGGTGGATAGAAAGGAGACGTACTGTTTAATATAGTCAAACACTATTGCTGTAATTTTCCATTTTTTAAAAGACAGTATATATGATTCGTATTACAGCTTAATGCATGGAATAGTTTCAAAGTGCTCTGTCCTCTAATGTTAATTACATGGAAATGAATCAAAGGTCCTAAACGTCTTGTTCTTCATTTTGCTGTATTTAAGCAAATTAAATTTTTGAAAAAGCTGGATTTTTCAACTGTAATTCTCTGGATGCAGCAGTGAGAAGCCTACATTTTACTGTATGCTTGCTTGGTGTTTTTTGACTCACAAAATAACAATTTTAAGAAGAAGAAACATTAAACTATAGGGACCTGCCAATGATGGCAGCAGTGTATAAGCATCATGGGGTTCATCTTTCAGAACACAAGTAGCGTCTGTGATGGTATCACTGAGAAACACACTATGGTGCCAAAACCTGTTGTGAAAACACAGTAAATGACTAGGACATGTTAAATACTCCTCCAGGTTGAATCTTTTATTGAAAATGTGTACCTCCAGTAAAAAGAAGTGCTCTTGTTAACAGAGAAATTGTTGGAGTCTATAAATGAATGAGTGACTGACTGAAATGCTAAAGCCTACGGGAGCCACGAGTTCAGTTCCAGAGCATCTTACCAATCTCCTTCAGCATTAAATCTGCTGCTTATGCAGGAACTCTATGAATATGGGATCTTTCAGTTCTTATTAACTGATGCTATCGTTTATTTAATACAAGACAATACTCATTCAGTTTCTGACAGAGAAATCGGGGTTCTTACAGGTGGAGGGTAAGATGATAAAGGAACTTACCTGTAAGCCAATAGGCCCTGGGGGGCCAGGGAAGCCTCGAGGACCTTCATCACCTTTTTGCCCAAACATCCCTTGCTGACCTCTCGGGCCTGGCTCCCCGTCACCTCCCTGTTTGGAAACAGCGAAAAGCAAAAGTATCACAGGTCTGATAACAACAGAAAAAGCTCCACTAAAATCACTGGAAAACACCACCACAATCACTCCTAATGTCTTTACAAATGAACATACACTACCTGGTTGAATGAAATCTGTTATACAAATAGCATACCTGCCTATGCCCTGGTTTAACGTAGGTCAAATGATACTGCGTATCTCAGAAAGATTTTCCCTGAATACCTCTTCTCTTTCACATCTGCATAAACGTTCTAGCTGTTGAATACCTACATATTAATGAGTAGCATATAGTTCTACCAATCTTCATGGTAGAAGAATTCAAAGCCTTCTAAATAAAAATCAAAATCAATCCACCTGGTATCAGGGGGATTTTAAAAAAAGGTACTTTCTTTTAAGTGCATCTGGTACCAAGCTGATTTTACCACTGACTGTCACGCAAACCATCAAACAAGTTCACTGAAAGGATGGGCCCCACTCACTATTTGCACTATTTCATTTTTAATAATTCCCTCAAATTATTGCCCTGCTGTAAATGTGAAATAAAATAACACCTGTGCAGGCTCGCTGACAATAAACAACTGCACGTAAGAGGACAACGACAGAACTGTTAATAGTGGTTTGAAATACATTCCCGAGTAGGAGCATGCAGTTCAAAGAACTTCTGAGTATCAGATGATTTAGGGCGAGATTGGGGTTTGCTCTGAGTAAGCTACTTACAGCTATGCCAGGGGCACCAACAGGACCCTGGAGACCTGGTGGACCCGGAGGACCCTGCAACAAACAGACATCCGAAAGGAAAAGCTGGTGATTATGGCATCTGGGATGAGGTTAAAAGCAAATACAGACAACCCTGTTTGCACGACCAAGGTCTATTAAGCATTTCTGCATAGCGAACGCAGCATTATTCACAAGTCTCTTCCATTCAGTACAAACAATCATCATTTATCGCTCAAAGCCTCAGATTTGCACATCTATAACAGACTTATACTGTCATTTCTTGAAAGCACATTTGTAATGTTTCACAATATTTAAAATAGATTCCCATGCAAACATGAATCAAAATGAAAATTTTTTTTTTCCCAATTAAAAATATCAGACCTTTCAATGAGATTTGTGCAGAAAAAAGTCAACCTTTAAAGCACCATCTAACAATCTATCTTTAAATGGAATGCTTATTCTTTGGATTAGTTTTTATGAAATTGCAAATGATTTTTGCAACAGCACAAAGCTTATTTTGACCTCCAGGAGACATGAAAAAGTCTAAGTTCTTGCTGAGCACTGGGAGTCACGTTCTCTTTGATATTAAGTCTCTTTTCAACAGAATGGCAAAAAAATAAGTCTCGGAGAGGAACTTTTTAATTTTTTCAGTCTCCTTACAGAATAACAACTTCCTAAGTGACATTGTGCGTAATTTAGAAGTCAGTTACACGATGTGATCTAATGAAGATATCTAACGCTGCGAGTATGGGAATGCAAGACACTAGTTTATGATGGGGTTAAAATTGTGTGCTGGGTTCAATCTGGTTTTTACAGCAGCTAGAGAGATTAGACTGATAAAGAGTGACGCTAAGAAAGCGTAAAACCTTACACCTGGCAACGGCTGAATTCTAGCCTGCTATTTCAGATGACAAAGAAGTTGCCTGCAGTTTCTAGGCTGGGAATTCTAATTTAGTGCAGAATAATGCTTGGATTTAAAGACCTTGCTAGGGCTAAAATTAGATTATTCTGCCCTTTATAGGGAGATTAGGAAGAGGGACTACTTAAGTCTTGTAGTCTATTTCTTTCTTTGGGTTTGGTATTTTAGAGTATTTTATTTTCTAGGGAGTTTGAAGTGTCGAGTTATGTATTTTTTCTCTTTTATAATTTTTTTTTAATCACATACCTGATGGCGATAGGTAAAGCAAAGCTTTTTAGCCTCTATGGTGGCATACCTAAATGAAAGGACTCCTAGGAATGCTCCTGTTGACTGGGCAGGTTACCATGAGAAAGGGAATTAGCGTGCATGAATTTTAAAAAGAAATCATATTGGAACGGGTTGCTTTACACCCTGCAGGATGCTTCTACCTGCTCCTTCATTTTATAGGGCCCAGAATGAGATCTACACATTTTTAACGTCGTTTAAATACTCATTTTGATATAAAGTATTGTTGGAAGGTACTTTGCAATTGATCAATGAGAAGTTATTTGGACACATAGCCAGACTCTTTTTTCCATTGCTCTGGAAGGGAAATGGAGAGAGACTGATCAGGACCATCAGGAGAGAATCTTCCGTTAATGAGGCACCTGTGGTAGCAGTGAAGGTTTTGACGCCCAATAGAGGACGTACATCAGCAATAAAATTGTGCTGTCCCCAGCTAGGATATGGCAACACAGTACGTTTTGTTAGGCACAGTATAGCTAAACCCCCAAACATAAATCCTTATTAGCTTCAGCTGGGAATTGAAGATGTTTCCAGCTCTTCTTAAAGAGCAAAGAGGGATCAGTTCTCCTGTGCTCAGGGTCCTTGCTGCGATAAGGCTCTAAATGCCCACCAGGTGTTTGTGGGTGTCTAGGCATTGTGCAGATCTATTCTTTATGTCCTGCGGTTTCAGAACTAGGTACTTACTGCCTCTTCAGAATCTTTCAGAGGTGACCAACAAGGCCTCTCCTCCCTGCCCCAATACCCATCCGTCAGCATGTCAAAAGGAAAGCAGATTTGAAATAAACACATTGTGAAACTGTCCGGGTGGAACGACTGCAACTGAGCGCAGACAGGATTCAATGCACCGGACTTCAAACGGGGTAACATGGGAATAATCTCCCCAGGGAAGTGGTTGACTCCGCCACACTGGACATTTTTAAGACTCAGCTGGACAGGGTGCTGGGCCACCTTGTCTACACTGTGCTCTGGCCTAGGAAGGTCGGACCAGGTGATCCTTGAGGTCCCTTCCAACCTGGTATTCTACGATTCTATGATTCTATGACCATTCGCTTCAACTAAGCAGGCCCGAACACTGAACCCTGTATTTCAAGGAGAACTTACTACATTCCCAAACGCCTTAAACCTCGAGACTGAGAGCACAGAATACTTTCTCAAGTGATGCTGCTGCAGACACTTTCTTTGTAAAGCAGGTCTGCTGGAACACGCCCAGAGACATTCGTACTCGCTATGGGAACTGCGGTCACAGTCTAATGCGCAGCGTAACTAGCTATGCTAAAATGGTCTGAAACAGGAAAGTGCAGCATGTGTTTTTTTGGAATTTCTCTGATGCAGAAGCATCTCTAATGAAGAGGCATGTCAAAGGGGAAATCAGAAGGGTATGCATGTGACCACACGCAAAGCCCAAAGTGGAACGGGACCATGAGCTGCTCCCTCTGCCCTCGCCTTTAAATGCCAGATATTCCTGCGTGCGCAGGGCCTGCGCTGTAGCGACCCTCTTTAGGTGGACCAAGAGGAGCCGTGTATATCTCCATGTATCCCACAGGTGGTTTACAACTACAACAGCAAACAGATTAAGATTGATTTTCAATTAACTGGGAACAAGTCCAGAGTTTTAAAACTGACTTTCAAAAATGTTTTAATTTGATAAATTAATTTCACCAAGTTAACCAAAGCATTCAGCTCAGATCATGCAAGAGTAATTTTAGTCTGAAGCAGAATTTGCTTACAACTTGGTTACATGTACGTTCCTTGGAAAACTGGGGTTTGTAACAGAAGTGCTCTCTCATCCCTATGTATAATATTACATTCCTTGTGTTAACAGGGCATTACAAATAGTTTATTATAGCACTTGTAATTTGATCTGTTAAAATAGGATTGTGAAAAGTATGTGTTTTCTGCACTGGAAACCGCAGAAATATTTCTCACAAAACAACTGAAAAGGACAAGCTTATCCTTAAAAACAAAAAAAACCCCTTGTCATTTTTTGCACATTTTGTCTCCACATTTTTTTCTGTGAAATTATCATAAAACTGATTTGCTTGAATTTGTATATATCCTCCTAGAAAACATCATCTGATTATGTGTAAGCCATAAATTTGGTGCAATTTTTAGAGGCAATCTACTTTTATGATGCTCTATAAGTTATTAATCATAATAAGCACACGGTGTTTTCAAGATAGTAAATATGCTTAGTTATGAATACCCCTACGTTGAGTTCTAAACTTTGCTAACTGTGAATATGGATGAAATATAATAATAAAAATCTTTCTGCAATTACTTCTCCATTTTTTCTTAAGGAAAATTATTCAAATTAAATGCCAGTTTATCCTGAAATTGAACAGAAGTGAAAACAAACCTTTTCTGAATTTTTGGGAAAGAAACCAAAATCAAACAGAAAAAAAAAATGCTAGTTTTATTCTTTCTAGCTTCAAATGAATTAAAATTATATAGGAAGGGTGCTTAGGAATGTAGTTTACCCGTCTATTTTTTAATGATTCTGTAAGCTCAAGAAATATGAGAAATACTAAATATATGCATGGCTCAGTACGTACAAACCTTTAGTGCTGCATTAAAATTCAACATTATTTTGAAGAAACATTTCTGCAGTGCCTCTTTGTTTCTGCTCATTGAGGTAGCAAGGCTACCTGCACACTTCATGCATGAATACTTCTGATTTATGAAGAATGTAACGGACAAAGGATTTTGCTACTCACGTTTTCTCCCTTGTCACCTTTACTACCTTTCTGACCCGGTTCACCGATTTCACCCTGTAATTGAAAGTTAAGAGTTAAACTTCTTGTCTAAAATGGTCTCCTTCACACTTAGCTGAAGTCAGTATCCCAGTAGCTTTAAATGTTCCCTTTCGTATGATCATTCTGCGTTTTATGCTGCTGCTTCAAGTGTGAAGGCCTAAAGGGGACAACTCTGCATCGATCAATCGTATGTCATATTAATCCAGATATTGATTGCTATAGTGCGAAGGGCAACAAGACCTGGCTTTGAAGTATAGTGCAGCTGAGCTCTAAATAAAGGAAATTGTGTTCCTCGTGTCACCTTCGATATGAACTTATAATGAAAGCACCCTGATTTACAGACTCATCTAACTGGATGTGACTGAACAACCGCTTCTCACTGTAGCGTACAATATTTCAAAACTTCAAAATTATTCAAATCACCAGGAAACCATGTCAGAAAAAAAAATGTTTTCTTTATACAATAATAAAAGACAATTAGATTAAATCACAGAAAATACTCTGTGTGGGATAAATAGCACTCATGCATCATAAAAACGAACCTCAAAGTCTTTACCTTTACCCTGTGCTAACTCACCTAACAGTGCTGGATCAAGCAAACATGCGAGATGATCCTGAAAGGTGCCGTGTCCTAAATTCTGCCAGAAGTCAAGAGAATATCTCTGCTGCGAACATATTATTTTGACACCCTCAACCTATCAGCAGTGGTTCCAAATCACTATACATTACTGAGAACATTTTATCTTACTCGTTCAGCAAAGCAAGTTTCTAAAATAGGCAAAAATCAATTTGACATCATCTGCCTTGATTTATTGTGCCACACTTTCATCCTCGTTTCTTTGCCAGGATAATGTTAGTCTACTAGCTCTGGAACACAAATCCCAATGTCCCATGGCATCTGTCCCTCAGACATCTGATTACAGAAGGGTTTTTTAGGTTTTTTGCAGTGGGTGGAGGCAGTTTGGGGGAGGCAGGGCCAAGAGTTGCTTTGTTACCATATTTATTGTGAGGAAAGCTACAACCAGAGCGCTGTACTGACAGCCCTTCTCACAGATGCACTAATACCAGTTATAATGACTCACCTTGTCACCATCTTCTCCGGGAGAACCACTAGGACCGGCAGGACCAGGAAGCCCTACGGGACCCTGTACTCCATCACGTCCAGCTGGGCCCTGAGGACCTTTTTCACCCTGGTTTTGAAGAAAAGGAAGTGATCCACATTATCACAGGAGACTAGTGAAGATTTCAGTCCAGCCAGTCACATTACCAATACAAAATACAAAAAACCCCCAGAACTAACAACAGAAAGGAAACTATAAAGGGAAGAGAATGTATCAGAACATTATACTAAGTCATAATGGAAGCCAATGACAAATACACTGGTATTCTAATGCACAGTGCCTGGCTACAAAGTTTTAATGAAAGACTGATTTGACAAACTTTTTTATTATATTATATATAAACAATTACATAAAATATTATATATTATATATAAATATAAATTTATATTATATTATATTTTTATTATATTCACTCCCTGCTGTGATAATAATGGGTTTAACCCTTCTTGGGTGTTAGAGGGTATGACAATAAGTTTACTTACTATTTTCTTGATTGTAATGTTAAGTAAACACTATTTACTTAATTGTAAATATAAAAGGAGTAGGTCAGGTATTCTAGGATGTGTTTAATAGGCAAATACTAGTGTGGAAAAAAGTAACACTCTGGAATGAAAAGTCTGCGCTGTGACAGCTTTATGTGACTCTGTGATTACTTACGGGAGCACCCTTCTCCCCTGCGGGGCCTGGAGGACCCTGAGGTCCAGGACGACCTGGCAGACCAATTGGGCCAGCGGTGCCTGCTGCTCCACGTTCCCCTGGTGAACCCTGGAAAGAAATAAAAAATTGTAAGAGAATTCTGATGCAGCCCTGATAACTGTTGGTGGTTTTCCCGACCCAGGTCAACAGAGAAGATATCTGTTATTCAGTGAGATTCCAGCTGGTACAAGGGTACCCGTTCAGCATGTGTACAGGAAAAGGAAAAGCCTGAAAGAACTAACTTGAAGTTCAGACTCAATAGTTCGTGTTCTATACTAATTGGAACTTTTTTTTTTTCCCCATAAATACCCCTTCCCGTATTTGTTCATCACAATAGGAGTGTGCTTCAGCCTGTTTTCAAGAACTTTTTTCCCCCTCTGTTTCCAAAACATATTAACATACCGCTTTGATGAAAGAATATTCACCACATTAAAATACAGAACTAACCCACGACACAGCCCGAATTTTTGGCCAAGTTTTGTGCTGTACATCCTGTGCTGATCAGTATGTTTCTGCATTTCAATTCACCCGTGTAAAAAGCTATTGAAGTATAATGACTAATTCGATGTGCCATACAGAGGAGGCTTGGATCTACAGGTATCTTTAGATAAGCACAGAAAAAGTTAAAAATCTAATATTGCAAATTAAAGGGGAAAAGACAGGTGCTGTATGTGGAAAAAACACTGGAATTGTGTATTCCAGAATATATTTTTACAGAGAACAACAGCAGAGGAGGAATAATTTTTACTCTAATATCATTAAGCCTCACTTTTAAATGAGTTGTATCATTGTCATTACTGTATTCCTTTCATTGCCTAAATAAGTTTTGGGTTTTTTTCTAACTGAAACTACCAGAGCATCCATAAGTGAAAATTTAGTTTCTATTTTCCCTGTCAGTTCTTTTGAAGCCGTGTAGGACTTACGGCTGCTCCATAAAAAGCCAACCTTTCTTTTAAATATGTCAATCTGCCGCAGAGCAAAGCTCCATAACCTTTCATCAGTTGAGCCGTGCCTTTATGGTTTCTGCTGGATGGAGCTAACTAGACAAAATGGAGAGGAGGACTAGGTACGTGAAAATCTGCAGTGCTCTCAAACCAAAGAGGTACCCAGGGTGGACTAATTTTTTCCTCTCTTATTAATTGCACTTTCTAAGAATACAGATGGCATACACTTTTAAATAGTGCTGAAGGGGAAAAAGGAAAGGAAACAAGGTGTTCTGGTACTAAAAAACCTTCCTAACAGGATACAAGGGAACAGGTAACAGTATAGATTAGAACTTCTACTCAAATAAATGGGATTTCAGAATAAAATGTTAAATTTTGGTCTATCTGTATTTGTTTATCATTTAGTCAAAACCCACAATGTGGAGTAGTGATTTTAAATCCTTTGTGCAAGCTGGGTTAATTCCCAAACAGCGATCTATAACCGAAGTTACATATATATTACATATATTACATATATAGATATATGTAACTCATAAGTGAAGAAACGGACCCCTGTTTGGAGGCACACCACTGCAAGGAATGACAGGGAGCTAAAGACTTTTACACTCGAACTCCTAATATCTCCTGGATCACACAGGCAGATTCTGACCAAGCGTTCTTCTGTATTTGTGGAATGGATTCAAAAGCTTCCCGTGCCTTGGTACGGAGGTTAACCGCCGTCTAACCTGCTGCCTCTTGTCTCTCCGCAGGGCTCAGCATGTGCAGGGAGACGGAAGCACGATGCTCTCCTGGGTACAGGCAGAGCGTGGAGGACGGCGGAGCTTCTTTGTGCTCCCTTGCACCATCACTGCCTGAGAACTCTGACAAGAAATCCAGCTTTGCCAGTCCTGCTGCTCCCCAAGGATTCGAGACGCCGCACATCCCCCTGCGTCCCGTAGTTAGGGCAGCATGGGAACCAAGACAACAGAGTATTCTGTCCCGTTACATTCTACGTACGAGCTAGTCTGGAGCTTACAACCCTAATGGGAAAAATATTTCACTAAGAGCAACACAGTTAACCTTGAAATTTGTGGACTCACTGGAAACCGAGGAGCAGAGCGCTGCCCTCTCCCTCGAAATGTCTCTATTTTCACACTTTTACCGCATCTTTGTTTTCTGTCTTTTAAATAATTTACAATTTTTGCATCAACAGAGCACTGTTAAAGGTTTCTTTGCTGTATAGTACTATTTCCCCAGCTTTTCAGCTTGACACCTACGAGATAGTTTGTAACACTTTGAAGTTATTGATAATTTCACTTTTCCAACTGACACACTGGACGTGGGGTGATACATCATGGAGCGGGTAAGTCATAGGTGTTGGAGCCTGAGGCTCTGAGCAGCCAGGTTTTTTTCCATGTTTAAGCACAATCAATTTTAAGATGCTTTCACCTATGAGGGCCCAATTTTTTGCTTTAATTCGTGGCATACTTTTCCTGGATTGAGCCCGTTAGCATAACTAGTAGCAATGCCATAATAAGGTGCTTTTCCCTCCGGATAACTGTGGCGGAAGAGAATGCTGAAGGGTTGCTCCAAATATTTTTACAAATTATCTCAGTAAGATCTAATTTTGCATGAGTGTTCAAAAAAAGTGTTTGTGCATGAATCATAGATGACTTTATCCTTCCAGGTGTTTGTTTTTTTTTTTTTTTAAAGTCTGGGTGGATGCCTAAGTTTCAGTCCTATTTCTGTTATTTTACTTCCTAAGACTTCAGTGAGTTCAACAAGAAAAATTCACTCCCCTGCAGCCATACTGCCATGGTCTCTGATCTGTCAGCTCCCATAAGCTAAGCAATTTTAGGTCATCTCATCAGCAGGATGCAAGAATAGAGAGAAAAAAAATCCAAATAACTCATAGATCTTTCGAATATCAGACAGCAGACACTATCAGTGGCCATAATTTCTAGCAGCTCTTTTTACTCAGCCATGTCAACTCTTCACGTTTATCCTTGCATCATTTTTATTTGTTATACTTAAACTTCACATGAGGTCTGAACGGGAAGTACACTGTGCGAACGGCCTCCGATCAAGGCGGGACACATTAAATTACAGTCACAACTCAGAAAAGCATTTCAGGCAGCTTCCTAAGTCTGTTCCCTCTTCTTATCTTTATTGTCTTTTTTGTCGCTCTGTCCCACTATGAAACAATCCCCTTCTATTGCTAAACTCCTCGGTAACCTGTGCTCCTGCAGTGGTACTCACATCCTGGAATCTTTTAATGAAGTTGTGGGAATTAAAAACTTTCCTACAGAATGGAATTGTCACGCTTTGTCTTGTATTTCTCTTATACAGGCTACAGACTCATTAGTAACCTTGTTTTTATCTCTCTCTCTGTGAAGAGATATGTAATTACAGCTATCGTATACATTACATAGTAGTAGCAATACTTTGTACGGATGGTTAACAAAATGCTCCACAAGTGGAGATCCCCATGACGGAAAAATGTTATCAGATAGAGGACGAGAGCTCTAGATAGCTCAGCGCTGATAACTGGGTAGCCTACAGCTGGCTTATTCCGAGTCCAATTTGGGCATCCTATTCCTAAATGAGCTAATGGAAAATGACTGATTGACATTCCGAAGAGGTTTCTCTCATCAGCGTTCAGCATTCCACACAGCAGTATGAGAGGGGAAGAAAACAAACAGAAGACAAAGATAGCAGATAAAAGAGAACTGTTAAAAAAAAAAACAAACAAAAAACTCACAACAAAAAAAAAAAAAAAAACAGAAAACCCCCTTGCTCTGGAGTGCATTCATGCATCTCTTTCTTTTGTCCAAATCCCTCTAAGCACAGTAATTGGCATGCACAGCGTTTGGAGCAGTCATTTGTTTGGTATGCTTGCAGATGTACGCGCCAGCCAAATAAAGCTTATAATTGACTATATATGCTAGTTAGAAGCAATTGGTATTGGCGGGGAATTGGAGGAAAATCATCCAGTGGCATGAATTCTCTTCCTCTTACAAACGGCAAATGAAGACTCCGTTATAATGACACTTCTGTGTGTAGCCTCTGTTGGCTAAAAATACATGGGAAAATATTTTAGGACTATTTGATGTTCACGGTCTGCTATGAGCTACTCTGAAAAAAAGCAAGCTGTTGTGGTTTAATTGTGGTTCTTGCAGATGCACAGAAGCCCAGTATTAAGGGCACCTATGCATCTTTTTTCACTGAAAACACTTTCAAGATAACAAGTTAGTAATTAAAGATGAAATAGAAAAAAAAAATCCCACTGAGGACTTCTGGAATACTCTCAGGTCAGCTTGGTGCTGTTTGTGCCTCAAGTGGCCTGCTTGCACTACAGTGAACTCAAAGTATATTAAAAAAAAAAAATTTTTTACCCTTCAAACTCTGTTTCCACTCTGCCCGCAATGCCTGCTACCACTACGTCTGTTTCTCAAAGATCGGAAAAACAATATGCAAAAAAATCTGAGCTTCCCAAGTGATTCTCTCCATGACTGCGTTTACCTTAGCAGAAGCATGGCCCCAACAGGAATGGATTTATACCGTGAAGGAGCAGCTGGTACTGTGCTCCTGACACCTGTGCTCTGTATTTCTGGGCTACACCTCACGATAATTCTAGTCTGGCACCGAACTCCCATTAGCTGGTGTGTATTAGAAGCGCTGCTGGAATTTCTCTTCCAATTTGGTTTCACGTGAAAGGAATACCGTTCATGATCTCCAAGAGAGCTCCACGATCTGAACCAAAGGATGGTGAATGGGGATGACTGAGACATTCACCTCAAAAAGGTTCTGATGTTTTGAACTAAAACACTAACGCGTACACACCCTGTAAGAATTAGAAAAACATGGATCGTCTGAATTTAAATTCAAAGACGTGTATTTCAGAATATGGCCAACCATCACTAAACAAGATATATGCTTTTGCCTCACAGCCTTACGTGGTGCATATTTATGAGAAACCATGATAGTAGTGGCACAAATACTGCGTGGGCCTCCTGTCTGGGGAAGTGGGGTGTGTAAATGTCAGGCACGCTGCTGCTGTCTGGTTTGTGCATGCTCAGAGGAGTTCTGGTTCGCTGCACCTGAACTATCTGCTTGAGAGGTTAGTCCAGCCTCAGGGCCTCCTTTAACAAAAAATGAAGACATGACCTTTAGAGAGGTCTGTTCTGGTCTATGCTTTCTTGATTTTCATTCATCTTTTCTTCTAACAGTTCAGGTTCTTCAGATGGGGTGGGATGGTATCCCTTTTGACCCCCCCACTAGCTTCCGTCCCGTCCCGTCCCATCCCATCCCCAGCTACCTTGTTTTGGTGCCTTTTGGGAATGTACACGTACTGCACGGTGTTAAGAAGAATTGTAAATCACAAATGCAAGTTCTTGATTTAAAGAATAGAAGCTTAAAGGCATTAAGAATTCAATAACTAATTTTAAGAATTCAAGGACCAAGTATTAAGAAATCAAGAAGTAAAGCTTAAAAGCGTGCTACAGCAGATCTTTTCCAATAACGTAGAAATAATCCAAAAGCAAGAACCTTTATACTACGTTGTTTTTTTTCCCTCCCTGTTTAACGCATTCTAATCTCAATATGAATTGCAGGGACATAAGAGAGCTTTACTGTTGAAATACATAGAATTTTGGCTCCTCCATTACTTTTTTGTCTAACAGGAATAGCTGTCCTGATTTTTTTTTTTTACTTCAGTTGCACTGAATGAAAGAAATAAGTTGACAAGATGACTATCAAAATCTACACAATTCACATTTGGGAATAACTGTACCGTGTTTTGAATACCAGTGCATCCTTGTAGAACTTCCTTGCATAAAAAAGTACAACGGAGAATAGGTAACTTTAAGCATATCTTACTTCAAATACCCTTCAGTGGATAACTACCAGAAACTGAAGTGAAAGAGGCAGCAGAGGTATAAATAGTACAAGTCCAAACATGAAACAAAAATTTAAATGAAAACAATTTTTGAGCACAGGACTGTCTAGAAGCAGCCTAGTCGCACTGCTCAAGGAGAATAATTTACTGGTTTTGAGGAATGAGTACCTATCACTGCTTTTCCCTCTATCATAATCATAAAGAAAAACAACTACAATGACACAGAAAGTTGGCAAATGCATTTTTATGCCTATGTTGAGCTGAAAATATTGAGAAGGAATATTACTGCGTGACATGACTTACATAGCTGTTATTAGCCAAGCAAACCTAATTTGTAACAGTTTGACTGATCCTGTCTATAGGCACGGCCCACACACGAAGTCTTCAAAGCAACGGATGGGTTTTGGTCATCCCATCTTCCTAAATTCTTAAGTAATCGTATAATGCATCATTTCTTTACATATTCATAAAATGGTATTGTCAATAAGCCATTCCTACATTCTGGCGTGATCTATTTCCCCATGGATTTCAATGGGAGATTTCAAGTTGCACATTACTATTTTCCAAAATAAGATTCTTTTTTTACAGTGCTCATCATTCTTTCTCAAAGTTCTTAAGCTTGCTCTACAATTTTTCCCTTTTCCTACAGAATCTGAACTTTCATTGAAAAATTTTTTTTTTCAGTGTAGATACTGTGGCAAAAATAATGGTATAGCATGCCTGCTGCTATATCATTCTTGGTACCAATTTCAACGCAGTTCAAAACAGGATTAAGATGTATTCCCTTCTTTAAGTATGTCGAAGTCTCTAAACTCTGAGTGAAAAATCTCAATAGGTTCTGAGAGGACTGTCTTCAAACTTTTTTTTTTTTAAAGACAGCAAATAAATAAAAAATTGTAAAATAGTGGTGGCAAGAAATAGGCTGAGTGACATTTCCCAACCATACAGAAATTACTGAAGGTGAGTAGAATATTTATCAGTTTTATTCTTTATGGATGAAACATTCTGCTATCTCAAGCTACACAAAAAGAATCTGTTTCACAATGAATTACAAAGAATCAAAACTTACCCATAGGCTAGTATATGGTTCAAAATATTAGACGCATAATAAGGGCGCAACAGTAGTGATGCCACTTATTTAAAAGCTGGCTTAGGCTAGGCAGAACACCAGCAGTATTTTAAACATTATGTGAGTCAACGGTATGGGTGAACTGCAGTTGTACAAAGGGAACACAGCTGGTTTGGGTTTGCATGGCAAGGTTTTGGGAGCGGGGGAGTTGCAGGGGTGGCTTCTGTGAGAAGCTGCTAGAAGCTTCCCCTATGTCCGACAGAGCCACTGCCAGCCGACCCCAGATGGACCCGCTGGTGGCCAAGGCCAAGCCCATCAGTGACGGTGGTAGCGCCTCTGGGATAACGTGTTTAAGAAGGGAGAAAACATTGCTATGCGACAGCAGTCAGAAGAGAGGAGTCAGAATATGTGAGAGGAGCAGCCCTGCAGACACCAAGGTCAGTGCAGAAGGAGGGGAGGAGGTGCTCCAGGCACCGGAGCAGAGATTCCCCTGCAGCCCATGGTGAAGACCATGGTGAGGCAGGCTGTCCCCCTGCAGCCCACGGAGGTCCATGGTGGAGAGATATCCACCTCCTGGCAGGGCCTGTGGATGTGTGGAGAGAGGAGCCCACGCTGGAGCAGGTTTGCTGGCAGGACTTGTGACCCCGTGGGGGACCCACGCTGGAGCAGTCTGCTCCTGAAGGACTGCACCCCATGGAAGGGACCCACGCTGAAGCAGTTTGTGAAGAACTGCGGCCTGTGGGAAGGACCCATGTTGGAGAAGTTCGTGGAGGACTGTCTCCGTGGGTGGTACTCCACGCTCGAGCAGGGGAAGAGTGTGAGGAGGAAGGAGCGGCAGGGACAACGTGTGATGAACTGACCGCAACCCCCATTCCCCATCCTCCTGTGCTGCTCAGGGGGAGGAGGTAGAGAATTTGGGAATGAAGTTGAGCCCGGGAAAAAGGGAAGGGTGGAGGGAAGGTGTTTTAAGATTTTTTTTTTATTTCTTATTATCCTACTCTGATTTCATTGGTAATAAATTAAATTAATTTCCCTCAAGTCGAGTCTGTTTTGCCTGTGACGGTAACTGGTGAGTGGTCTCCCTGTCCTTATCTCGACCCACGAGCCTTCATATTTTTTCTCCCCCTGTCCAGTTGAGGAGGGGGAGTGATAGAGCGGCTGGGTAGGCACCTGGTGTCCAGCCAAGGTCAATCCACCACAACAGCACGAGTCTACTATCCACTATCCATAGATTTTCCACTGTGGAAAACCTCTTTCACCTCAACAATAACTTGTGTAAGTGGCAAGTATTGAGCAGCAAGTGAATTTCACACCTACTGATAGCAGAAGGCTTCAGATATTCACAACCTTCACGTTTCTTGAATGTTTATTAGTGTGGATAATTAGTAGAAAATAACTACTGATCACTTTGAATGACATACATCTGTCAGCTGTTTTACAGACTGCGTTGATGAAAACATCACAGCATGTAAAGAAGAAAAAAAGTTACTATGCAATACTGTTTATATTTCCATGAAATTATTATGTTTACTTACAACTGGGCCAGGCGGGCCTTGTGGGCCTTCCCCTCCTTTCAGACCAGCCGGACCCTAAAAAATGGAGGGGACAAAAAAAACCATTATCTCTTACACTGGAAAGTTCAAGGGTTACTTTTGCAACACATGTAATAGGAAGTATTACAGAATCACAGAATCATTTGGTTGGAAAAGACCTTTAAGATCATCGAGTCCAACCGTACCTGTCCACCACTAAACCATGTCCCTAAGCGCCTCGTCTGCCCGGCTTTTAAATACCTCCAGGGATGGGGACTCCACCACTTCCCTGGGCAGCCTGTTCCAGTGCTTGACAACCCTCTCCGTGAAGAAGTTTTTCCTAATATCCAATCAAACCCCCCCCTGGCACAACTTGAGGCCATTGCCGCTCGTCCTATCACTTGTTACTTGGGAGAAGAGACCAACACCCACCTCACCACAACCTCCTCTCGGGCAGTTGTAGAGGGCGATGAGGTCTCCCCTCAGCCTCCTCTTCTCCAGGCTGAACAACCCCAGCTCCCTCAGCCGCTCCTCACAGCACTTGTGCTCCAGACCCTTCCCCAGCTTTGTTGCCCTTCTCTGGACACGCTCCAGCACCTCCATGTCCTTCTTGTAGTGAGGGGCCCAAAACTGAACACAGCACTCGAGGTGCGGCCTCACCAGTGCCCAGCACAGGGGAAGGATGACTGCCCTGCTCCTGCTGGCCACACTATTCCTGATACAAGCCAGGATGCCATTGGCCTTCTTGGCCGCCTGGGCACACTGGTGGCTCACACTCAGTCGGCTGTCGACCAACACCCCCAGATCCCTCTCTGCCAAGCAGCTTTCCAGCCACTCATCCCCAAGCCTGTAGCGTTGCGTGGGGTTGTTGTGGCCCAACATTACATGCAACACATGTAAAAGTCCAAAGACAAACAACTGAATAAATTCCTTTTTGCTTACATAGCCAATGATATATAACAATGTCATATGCTTGATGTCTGTTCTCCTGTTGCATTCATTTTTAAGCACAGTAGAGGGTTCCATGAAATAAAAGAGTTAATCCATTGTTTCTTGTATTTAGAAACATCATGTCAGTTGTTCGAGTGCTTGTATCATACCTGAGCACCGGGAAGGCCTCTCTCTCCAGGGAAACCACGAAGACCTGCTGGTCCATCTTTCCCAGGAATGCCTTGAGGGCCTGGGTCACCCTTGGAAACATATTACATTTTTGATTAAAAAAAAAAAGTTTAAAACGCCTCTGTTAGTCATTAAATGAGTGATTAAAAGGAAACACCAGATCCTAGTTATAGTAATGACAAAAAAGATTATGCCCCCACCTATTCACCCACTAATTCTTTTAAGATTTTCAGTACCATAGTCTATCAATATGGTTAAATTTATAACAAGCTTTGACAAAATACAATATTAGTTATAGAATATAAATAGTGAAAAACACAGCAAGCCATAAAAATATGTTTAAAGATACATTCATTAAAAGTTTACAATGCCCATTTAAAATGGAAGATTGAACAGAATTACGTAGTAACTAGATAAGCAATATTTTTCTTGTGCCCCAGTGGTGGCTGAAAAGCAATCAAAGAGCTAAATTTGGTTAGTGAAATTCTGCCCTGTAGCCAATACTACGCAGCCTACTTTAAAAGCCAATTTTCCACCTTGGTGCAAACACGTCAGTACCACCTCTTTCCATAGTGAATGTGTGGTATATGTAAACTAGTTTTTTATTTTTTATTACAAAAATACTAATTATTGGCTCAAGAGAATTCTCATTATTTCGATGGAAGCAGACACAGCTCTAAAACTGGAATCCTCCCGTCTCGAAAATCCTTCTAGGTGAAATGCGCTAATCATGATTTTATGTTGTATCTTCTGATTTTATTCTGCACGTTCTGCATGATGATTTGAAATGTGAGACTGTCAGCAATCTATCCGTCCCTTCCAATTTGTTCCCCAAAGCCACATCATACCTTAGCACCTTCTTTTCCTGCAGCACCTGGCAGGCCTTGTTCACCTGGTGGGCCAGGAGGACCTGGATGACCTCTTTCACCAATTGGGCCAGTCTCACCAGTAGGACCCTAAGCACAAAAGTAAAACTTCAATCACCTCAAGCTATTTAATGTCTTGGGGGGGTGGGGTGGGGAGCAGCAGGTTCTTAATATCCACCTGTTATGAGTATCTTTTACAAAACAACACTGTCATTGGTTAGCATACATTCCTCACCTTCCCTCCAGGCACAGCTGACTTACAAAATATCTTTGTCCTATAAAATAAATCTTGCATTGCATTCTGCCTGCAGACACGGCTGTACAGCTTCCAAAGAGTGAAATCCTGACCTTGCTCCTTAAGCAATGGAGCTTTAAAACAAAAAAAAGCTCCCACGTACAGGAGGCAGTTACAAAAAGGACACTGTCTGTACTGTTGTTTTTCTGAATAATATGAACTGGGAGGTTAGGAGAGTTGCAAGATATCTCTTCAGATTCACTAGCAGAACATTTTCTCTGAGGGAATTACCTAAACAAGCTCATGCAATCCAAATGCTTGATTTTGTTGCAAATAAGTAAGATTAGATCAAATGAAATTTCAATAGTGAATCTCTCTACAATCTGTAAGTGACTGAAATTTGGCCTCTGACAAGAAAGTCACATGTTGCGTTGTTCTTTCTAAACTATTTTATGGCAGCGAACTCTGCGCTCTTGACTTCTGTAAATCACCAACTTCATAATCACATGATGAAAATACACAAAAAACAAGTGGAAAGGTAACCCCAACATTTGCGTATTTTGTGGAATCACTAATGATTACTAAGTACACCTTTCTAAAAATGTTATGCATAATTTGTTACAAAAGTTAATATAACCATCAATATGGTCCTTTTAATATAACAAAAGCAACTGCCTTGCCATAAGATAACGATTAAACATCAGTCTTATGAAGTTAACTATGAAATTAAATGATGTACCTGAGGGCCAACAACACCACCAGGACCAGGAGGACCAGTTTTTCCTTGAAAACCCTGCAAAATAATTACAGAATACTGTGTTACCCAGGACAAGCTATAGAAGAGCAGAATTCGTATCTGTGCTGAAGAGCAGAAAGAGAAATTCCATGTCACACATTCCTTCTCTTCAGGAAATAAAACCGAGAAATTCTTTTTTCCTGTGTACACTTAGAAGTGAAATCCTGATTACCCTTTCTTATCTCTATCAGTTCCAATCTCTCTGAGGCGGTACAGCAGTAAAAATTCCCGTCAGTTTTACAGATCTCTCTAGGTGAACTTGATTAGGGGAGTCTGAATGCATAAGCGATGCAGCTAAAAGACAGCTGAAAATACATTTTTACATACATACGTTATGAATCATAAAGCCAGACATACAAATGCTTTTTAAAGAAAGACACAGATGGTGGATTAATTTGGAGGGGCTTTAAAGATAAAGGGGAGGTTAGACAGGAAGAAAATGAAAAGAAATGGAGATCCAGGGAAGAGGAAGGTTGTATAGAGATGGCTAAAAAAGGCAGCATGAGTGCCACAAAAAGCACGAAGTTAATGAGAAATTGGTACGATGACAAAAACTGGGAAGCAGAGAAGAGAAAGGAAATGGTTTTGGGGCAGCTTTTCTGAACACTGGTAAATTTTACAGAATTTTCATTTTCTAAACAGTGGCCCCAGACTTCCATCCAAAATTAGTCAATAAGCTGAATGACAACCTCACTTTTTAGTAGCACCGTTTAATGTCTCTTTGAAACGTGCTAAATTATTTCCTTCAAATATTGGAAGTGTGCTGCTGCATAAAGTTAGGAGAAAGCCCTCACTGGTGTATCACACCGAGGGTTCCACATGGCATCCCCTGCCTAACAGCCTGGATCTGCCTCCTACTCCGCTCACCTGCGCAAAACCAGCTTTGCAGAGTGCGTTACTAGTTTGCAGTATGTTCAGTGATTCTTGATGCTAATGATGGTTTTACTACTCTGCTTTCTCCCCTACATCACCAGCTTCTCTGTTCCTACAGATTCAGATTTGTAAAAGAAGTAATAACAAAGGAGATTTCAGCAGAAAATACTCAAGATGACCCGAACATCCCATGGGTTCATCTAAAATATTTAGTATTACAAAATTTACACTAATGTCTCATGCCTGTGTTTGTAAGTGCCTAATTAGCCTCCTTTTTATTTTGTTATTTTCTGTGAAAGACGATTTAATAAAACTGAGATTATTGTAGTAAGAAGGTCCTTGATTAATTCTAACAGACGAAACAGCTAGCATATTTCTGTTTTATCCTTTCACAGGGATGAAACACTAAATTCTTGCATAACACCAGAGAATCTAACAACCTCTGCAGCTGATGCCTCCTGCCAATCTGAGACTGATATCACTGAAATTGATAACCACTTCTAAGGAGGAACTAGCTTAATATTGGTCTTCAGTATCTAGTTTATTCCTACATTTGTATTCCAAATTATTTATCATGATATTGCTGTCTAGAATTTCAGCAAACAATGGCAGTTCTTCAAAGTGCAGGCCTACTGGGGGAAGAAGCTGTAGCCCTTTCCCCACTAATACTCACCTCAGTTGCTGTCAACATATGCTCATTATTCAATAACCAAGCTGCAGAGTGCAATCTGGGAATCTGGCGCTCTCATTTGTTAAGCCTGAGTATGCCTCTTAACCTAATCCCCTAATTGTTGTAATGCCCACATGCACCACTGAACTTTAATGAGAGATACGCCTAAATAAGAAACAGCATTCTTCAGACACTGGCTTACCAGTGAGTGCAATGAAAGTTTTCTGATTTATACATCTTTAAAAAATCTGAAATGGAAATGTTCATTGAAAAAAAGTCAACAAGTCTTTTTTTTGTTTTTAAAAAAACCTGGTTTTCTACAAAAACATATACATGAGAACCCATGGGGGGAAAATATTTTTAAAATCATTCTGGCCCAAGCATACATATACACAGGGCAGAAAACAATGCTAGTGAAAAGCTGCATTTGCTCCTAAGTTACTCAAGTTTTGTATCAGTCTAACCCTACTAAACCCAAAGGAGATATAAAATTAGAGAACCATAGCATTGACTGAACCCGGAGGGGCCTGGTCCGAACATCACACAGTAGCTGAGTCCATACTTTCATTGTATTTTGCATCTTTCATTTCTAGTCATGAGTGAAATCAAGAAATCACAGAATCACACAATGGTTGAGGTTGGAAGGGACCTCTGGAGGTCATTTGGTCCAACTGCCCTGCTCAAGCAGGGCCACTGAGAGCTGACTGCCCAGGAATATGTCCAGATGGCTTTTGAGTATCTCCAAGGATGGAGACTCTGCAACCTCTCTGGGTAATCTGTTCCAGTGCTCGGTCACCCTCACAGTGAAAACGTGTTTCCCGATGGAACCTCCTGTGCTTCAGTTTGTGCCCATTGCCTCTGGTCCCTGTCACTGGGCACCACTGAAAGGAGCCTGGCTCCATCTTCTTTACACCCTCCCTTCAGGTATTCATATACTTTGATAAGATTCGATCCGAGCCTTCTCTTCTCTAGGCTAAACAGTCCCAGCTCTATCAGTCCTTACTCATAGGAGAGATGCTCCAGTCCCTTCATCATCTTGGTGGCCCTTTGCTGGCCTCTCTCCAGTAGCTCGCCCTCTCTCGCACCGAGGAGCCCAGAACTGGACACAGTACTCCTGGCCTCAGCAGGGCTGAGCAGAAGGGAAGGATCACCCTGCTGCAGCCCTGGATACCATTAGCATTCGTTGCCGTAATGGCACATTGCTGGCTCACGTTCAAATAAATAAGAATAAAGGGAAAACAGTAACTGTGCTTTTTCTTATCAGACTAAAGAACAATTTTGAGCTTCCTGCTTTCTAAACAACGATTCGAATTCATTCTTGTGGTACACAAGACTAGTCTTTGCATCATTGCAAAGAAAGAGAACAAAGCAGAGTCAGTGATGTTTCTCTCACACACAAAAGCCACTGTCGTTGCAAAGCATCACAATGCAACAGCACTAGCAGGAGAAAATACAGTTTTTCAGAATGATTTGTTACTCCAAGCTCTGTGCTCCCCCTTCCAGCAGTGGAAGTGACTCAGCAGTCACTAACAGATTCCCAGTGAAGCTGGAACCCAAAACACATTCTACATGCTGAGAAAATGTCTCTCTAAATTCATTTAAGGCTTTCTCTAGCTCTGAAAAATCCGAGTAAGAATTTCATTTTATTTCAGTGGAATATGAGTAAGCTTTTGGCACTACAGAAGTAGAGAGGTTTTTTAAATAATTCCATTAAAACTGTTGCTTGTTAATGTTTTCATTTTGCTGCCAGAATTTACTCATTGTGATTCTTAGGGGGATTACATAGGATATCGTTTCAAAATATAAGATTTTTTTCACAGGTTGAATCATTCCTGATCCTACTTTCCACAGGTGTTGGCTTTTGAGTTTCCCACCTGCCTACCATTAATAAGACTTTTCATTATGTTACTATTTACGTTACATGGCATTCAGTGAGAAAAGAACCATATAGTAATTGCCTGACAGATTTTTATTAAAATTGAGATCTGAGTATTAGTTTCTTTTACTTCTATTGACTGTTTAAGCTCTTTGTGATGTCACTAACCGGGCATAGCAAAGAATAACCTCACTCTTGTAGCATGGGAACAAAATAAAGCTTTCTCATGCCTAACCTGCCAACCATAAGAAAACTACAGTTATCCAACCTCTTCGTCCCAGCCTCATCCCCCTTCCTCTGTTGTCTCTGTTTCTTTGGTTTTGGTCACACAACCACGGCCTTTGGAGGTTTACAACACTAACACAGCAGAGCACATTTACTTACAGTCTCACCCCGCTGTCCTGGGTGCCCAGGCAAGCCGTCTTTTCCAGGTGGCCCCTGAAATTGTAAAAGACATAAATCAAAGCGTTTCTTAGCCTTCCTTATTTCTGAAAAACGTGTGCAATTCGCTGTAAGAATCCCTGATCTCTTCGTTTTTTCTAAGCTAGTCTTCAGTGCAGCTTAACTGCTCCTGTATCAGCCAACTATAATTTTAATAATACGTTTTCCTTGTGTCCTCCCTGATGTGTGCTAGCAATTGCTTGGAGAGTTACTGTTAGGTTGTCAAATGCATGCATGTTCAAAATGGATTTCTGTAAATTCAGAAATCATGGCAAGACCCTATACTTCCCTCCCATTTCTCTTTGCTTAATGACTCAGTTAACACAATACTAAGCATTACAGGAGGAGTATTTGATGAAATTTCAGGGTTTGGCATTGGAAATAAAAATAAATGCGTGGGTGAAAAAAATCACGGGTGGTTTGATGCTTTTGTACTTACTCCACATGAGCAGAAACACACTAGGAGAGCAGCTGGACTCAAACACAACTAGCTCAAACGTGCTATCACTTCTATACATTTCTGCTACTAATGAATGTCTCCTTCCTCTTCATTTTTTGACTCAACTGATCAATTTTTAAAAGAAAACATACACCAGCAAAGTAACATTTTGCCTAAACTCAGTCTGTCACCTGGACATTGGCACCAACATACTAGATCTGCAGTTTAGTGTATCATGAGCTGCACCAATGATCATTTTGAATATGGGAGTTCTTGTCTTAGCCTTAAAGCTCAATAAGCATGTTTGTAATCTATACATAAACCATTCCTTAAATAAATCTTCAAATACTAACCTCAGAAACATTGTATGAAAAATAATGTCCCTGTTGTTGCACATACTTAATCAGCAAGATACTTACTGGAGGTCCCTTTGGTCCGGGGAATCCAACAGGTCCCTGAGGTCCTTGCGGTCCCTAGTATAAAAGCAACCAAACACGTAAATTTTTACTCCAGCTGCCATGACACTGGATTGAAAAGTTTACTTCCATTATAAAGCATATGAACTTCAATTATAAAATATATGAACTCTGCAGATAATGTCTGGTTGTAAGTATAAAGCCTCAGCTCTACTGCCATAAATACTGGTAGGAACAACTCACACGCATAGACATCGGAAGGGATTTCCTAAAACCAACAGTGCCTGTGCAGGAATGAGTAAGGCAAAAGAAAAACTACTTATATAGAGTATGTCTGCGTCTGACCCCTGAAATGGTGCATAATAAAGTAGGAATCACCTGTGAGTAAGAAAGATTGTTTTGTGTTGCATAAAACATGGGAATTAATTAAGAGCCTGGTGGTCTTTTTGAGTCCAACATTCATCTTTGGTGGCTCTTACACTCGGCAAGATTTCAAGCCACTACAACAGTACAAACCTCCAAATAGAATAAGCTTTCCACAGTTACCAGGGACTACACACAACATCCTTGCTATCATGAAAAATAGTTGAGATAGCTGAAAAAAACCCATGATGCATGAACATTTTAGTTATATAGTTTTGTATATACACATACATATGGAGAGAGAAAATTTATTAAAATTTGGTGGTTTTACAAATTTAGTTAAAGATGATCATGTGAGTTAGTGCATTGTGTATGTATATGTACGAGTATATGCATAAACACGTGTACATACATGTATGTCCACATACATCTCCACACAGATATTTACACAAAGTACTAGCTTATGGGACTGTTTCTAAAGTTGTCAGCAAACAAAACGGAGGTCAGCTTTTAAAATTTATTGTTGATAAACTGAAAGGGACGATTGACAGCTTATTAAAAGAATTTTGCCTGTTTAGTTTTTAGCGTGCTAAGTCAAAGAGTTGCAACCTGAAAAACCTTATTTATTGTACGTGGTCCCAGAGCAGAGCCATGTACCCTCGTCACATAGTGCAAGACACTGTCCTATTCTGCCTGGTATATGATGTCTGGTTCTGCTAACACATACAGCTCTCAAAATAGGTTAGAAATGTTGGCTTGAAGTTTGAGGCAAAAGACTTGAAGCAGGAGGCCACATCTCCCAAATCACGCTACCCTTTGGCTCCTCTGACAAAGCTCCAACTGCTTCCGAGTTCCACGAGCCCCGTCCGCCAGAGCCCAGGCTGCCTTCCAGGGCACGGCTGCCTCCTGCAGCGGGCGAAGCAGCGCGCGAGCGTCCTCTCTGTGGGAGAGGATCCCTTCTGCCCAGCCGAGCAGAACGTGCCCTCAAGTGAATCTTATGCCAGGGCAGATCTTGATTATACCGTAATGCTAAACCTGAGTCAACCACAAAGTGCTAGGTAAAGGAAGAAATCTTTATAATCTTACTGCATTATCCATCATTTTTATTTTCTCTTCCAAAGCAGGTGTAAGGCTGCTTTTAAAACCTCCACAACACACAAATATGTTCCATATGAGGGTTTGTTGTTTTGGTTTTTTTTTTTTTTTTTCATTCTGCTGTCTCTGTGAACAAATGACCTTTCCTCATTTGCTTCTGGGTATAACATAAAGCATAAAGTTTCCAAAAAAATGGAGGAGTTTTATAGAGGAAAACTACTAAAATGGACTCAGCTACTCTACAAAATATATGAAAGAAATTGGTCTCTCTCAGGAATTGGGTTATAAGAGCACAACTCAAAGTTTTACTGTTACTTGCACCTTCTTTCTCATAAATTCCCACTGTACTTTGATCCTAACATCTTGAGGCTTTTTAAGGAAAGAAGACTGGCACTTTTTTTAATTCACAATATGGCTTGCAGATTTCAAGCCACTGGACTGATGGATTATGTGAGAAAAAGCACTAGAATACGAACAGCATGTTATCAAAACTGCATTTTCTTTTTGGTCATTAAATTTAACAGTAGCCACACAGGACAGATTATTTAATGTTTATATGTCTGGTACCTGAAACAGTCTCAGCAGAGTAGAAATGACAGTTTTATTTTTTGGCTGAAATTCACCCCTATTGGGAAGCGAATAGATACCTCACACTTGCATCACACAAGCGATATGAGATGCGGTGCTCTGCGATTCTTCATCTCTTTGCTCTCATCAATTTCTCTCCAGGGATGCCTTCATCTTGGATTGATCTGCTCATTGTTTTCAGTCCCCCCACAGCTTCTCGTCCTCATAACCTCTTGGAGCTGTCAGCAAACTCCTCCTTCACAAGGCTCTGCTATTCACCTTCTGGTAGCCTGCCTCTGATGTTCCCCCTCGGCGTAGAACAACCTACAGTTGCTTTCTTGGACTGTGCCCAGTTCTCTACATACAACACCCTCGTTAACTCATTCCTCCCTTGAATCCCAGCCTCCTGCCCCTGTGTCTCTCTCTTACGTGCCACGTCATTCCTGTTTCACCCGAACTTTCCACTTATGTCTGCTGTCCATGTTCCACGTGGTACAGTGTCTTTTGCTTGATATAGATACTTTCGACTTCCGACTGCAGCCTCCCTCGGAGCGTTGCCTTCCACACGTACTGGCTACAGTCTAGTCCTCCCGTCCTCCACGTTCCCTCTGTTCAATCCTACCTCTCCTCCTCACTGCAAGAACCGCTGTCCTGCTCCACTAACCAGCCTCTTGGGCAGTTAAGGAATATTCTGCTTCGGGAATGAAAGAGCTAAAACGATGAGTATGAAAGGGTTTCAGTAAACTAAAATTTTTGTTTCCAGCGTACTTGGTATTAATTTTTTTGGCATATGCTTTAGTGGCTTTCAGCCAAAAGGAACGGAATCCTTTTCTCAAGCAGAAGAATGTGACGTTAGGTATGCAGGCATGTGCATTCCTTTACGCGTGTACAGCAGACAGATGTTTATTAATACTCTACCTGCAACTGCTAAGGATAAATGAAACAAATTAACCTTAATTGCTTTCTGCAGACATACAAACTGAAGATTGGAGATTTCTAGAGCACACTCAGGCCATGCTCTTGTTACCATTAGTTTTATGGATGTCCTTGTCTCCAGTAATCAGCTCAATCAAACCATGTGCTCTGATCCTGTGGCCTTCCTCCTTTTCCAGTTTGCTTAGTCATTTTAGCAAAACCAGTTTGCTGTTGTTCTGCCAGTATTGTTACACTAAGTGTGCACGTATTTGGCAAGGAAATAGCGTAATAAAGTGACATTATGGAACGGGGGAAAATGCACAAGGAATCCCTCCTGAGGAGTGAGACTTCTGGAGACCACTGGGGCTTGGGGGTGGGTACTGGGAAAGCATTTATAGATTCTCTACGTGAAAAAGGTTAGCAGTTTAATGAAACATGACTACAAAAGAAAAGCTTGTTCTTAAGCTTTGCAAAAATACTTTGGCAGAGAGCATGTCCGCTTAAACTATCTGAGTTGTTTTTCAAGTGCTGCTATTACAAATCTGATTTATTAATATTGTTTTTCTATATACCGCTGCATAATGGGCTGACTGTATATTGGATTTGTGTATTGATTGGTAATATAATAGCCAGCAGAAAATTTTATTTTAGCAAGCACAACAGGATTTCTCAAGCATGCAGAAAGTAGGTTGAAGGGAATTGTTAGCTGATCAGACAAAAAAAATCAGCTGCTTCAACAAAGAAGCTTCTGGAGATGGCTTGAGCGATTTGTAAATCCCATAAACACGCCGTACGCCGCAGCACATGGGGCATTCTTAGGGGCACAGGCTGGTAGGTACAACTGTAATTTGCTTGGATACATACAAAGTGCATGGATATAATATGAAGTGTGTATGTATTCTCTGTGTCCTGTTTGGACAAAACTGAGCTACAGATGGAAGAAGCTTCCAGCAAACTGCAGCTACCCCATTCATAACTTTGTGAAAAGCATCACTGGAATTCAGGTTTTGTTAGTTCTGGTTACTCTGGTCGAAGAAGGGCAAAGACATGACAGGGAGAACTGAAAATAAAACAACCCACCCACCCTCAAATCGCACTCCCACAGAGTGGGAAAAACAACATGTACATGAAGAGCTTTCACGTACCCTTTCACCTGGAGGGCCAGGAGGACCATCGTTGCCTGCAGTACCCTAGAAAGGCAAGACAATACGTTCAAAGATGAGACCTCTATTTCATTTAAAAGAAACAGCCTGTAGCCAACCCACACAGTGTGCTTGACAATCACCTTTGGACCTGGTTTGCCAGTGGGACCTCTGGGACCTCTTGAGCCTCTTGGACCCTGTCAATTTAACACAGATGCACTTGAGGAAAATTATTGGATACGATAATCAAATCAAAATAATTCTTCATGGTATAGTGAAGAAAATTAATACAGGAAAGCCTCTAAATAGCAAAGCAAAGTACATACTGTGGGTCCCCGCTGTCCTCTGGGGCCTGGCTTGCCATGTAATCCCTGCGGAGAAAAGTTCACAGAAATCACCTGAGCAGACACTGTATTTGTGAGATAAAGTTTTTTTTACTGAAGTGGGGGCGAAATGCAACTCCCTTAGGTTTAAATGTTATCGTTAAGTATCTACTTTCCATTTCAATTTACAGAATCATGGTCCTTGATAAAATTGATTATCTTTCGGAGTTCACTGAGACTTGTAGCTAAATGCACTAAATTTGCCTCAGAGACAGATTCTGTCATAGGCATTAGAACATTTTAAACTACTATAAAATAGTGTAAAGACGGCACACAACAAGCAGAGTCCCTCTGCAGCAGTCTAAAGGACTTGGCGTCATTTCCAAAGCAATAATAGCTTTGAAGACCAAGTTCCCAGGTTCCCATGGACAGCTCCACAGATTAACAGAGCAAAGAAAGGGCAAGCCTCTCTTTTTTTATAACAGAAATAGGGACTGTAATGCCTACTGGGATTCTGCACACTTGCACAGAGATACAGAACTTGCCAGAATACTAGCCCTTAATTTTTTTCTTCAATATATCTCCTAATCGTACTCAGCAGGTTTCTTTCCTTAGGCTCGGCATTAGTATTGCTGTGCGTTCTAATGCAAAGAAGCTTAAAATTCAACAGAGTATCCTTCAGGTAGAAAAAGGAACCTGATGACTGGTACTTTCTAATTTCTGAGGTGAGCACAACAATCAGCAGAGATGTTTTAGCACAAAGCTTGCTTTTATTGGAAACCAATGAAATGCACACAACTGTTTTCCTGAGGGTTTTCTTGTGGTTTTTTTTTTATATTGATTATATTTCACTTATCAAAATAAAAATGATGTGTTGTGCTACACAGCCTGTGAACTTCTCAGGGACAACGACTGTCTTTCCCAGTACCGGTGTGCGTGGTAGCGTAAAACACAATGATATCCCTTTAGGCAAGATTCATAATAATACCTGATTCACATTACAAACCCAGCAGTTACTGCCTCATTAATGATCAGCGTAATACTTAAGCACGCATGCAGTTTGATGGTATTAATTACGTGGTTAGTACCCTAGCTGAACTGAAAGCTTTATGAAGGCCTGATAATGGATCAATGTAATTAGATCATCATAATTTTAAGTCTGCTCTTTGATGTTATTATTTTGCTTGTTTTTTTAATCTGATACCTTGATTAGCAGTCATGTCTCATTTTTCCCAACAAGGATGAACTGAACATTGTTTTATTGCTTGTGTCTGTCCATAACAACATATCTTTATCTTAGCTAAAATAATACAAGAAGAATTTAAACCATACATAAGCACCACAAATGCAATTGGATTTCATATATTTCATCTTAAAATCATTAATTTCTGCTTGTTTTCGTGCTGCAAATTAAAATGGATTCTTAAGAATAATGATATATATTACTTCAGTTTGACTTTAAGTTGCTATCATCGACGAATTCTGACTCATCCTCTTAATTTCATCGTCTTTCTAACATGTTCTGCTATGTTCAATCGAGCTTTAGAGACAACAGCACAGAGACCTTATTTCTAACCTGTATTGCATTTTTACAGTTTGAAGAATATGCAATTTTCCCTCACCTGCTACAAGCAAACAAAGCAGCAAAAGCTGTCATTTTACTTCTATTTTTTAATATATGTAATAGTACATGTTCTTCATCTTGTCTGGTATATTTTGCATTTTCGAAGCTCAGCCTATAAAAAAGCTTGTGGCAAATCAGAATGCTTATGAAATACAAGCTGAATTTCCCTGAGGGTACATTGCACAGTGGCAAGATAATTCATGGGATACAGGAAAATAGTCCTTGCCAACTCACTCAGCTATACTGTCAAAAACCATGCTTCAGCAAAGGTGATTTCTTGTCTCTTTTTCAATATATAATTGTGGTAGCATACGAAAGGAGAAAGCGTCTGAGATCCTGTACATTTAGATTAATACCTTAAAGAATGAGAACTTGTGTCTCAGTATGTCCTGTTTTACATAACTGTAGAGGTTCATCTTAAGCGTGAAAACCCCGTTTTTATAGTTCTTTAGATAGTTGCTTGTATCCTTAGGTTTCAGTGACTTCCCATAGCACTGCGTTCCAAAAGTTAATTAAGTGTCATGCAAGTACGAATTATCATACCCTTGCACCTTTCTCTCCATTGGCACCTGGAAATCCTGGGAAACCAGTTGAGCCCTAAATAAGAAACCAATGCAAATATCAGAGGATATCAACAGCAAAACAGCAGTATAGCCAACATTAATTTATATGTAAAGCACACCTCCAAAGTCATGTACGTTGCACACGCCAAACTTGCAAGTGTGACAGCTCTGATGAATAGCTGCAAATTAACTTACCATAATGCCTTGAGTCCAGAATGCATTAAAAAAATCAGTGTATAAAATGGACATTATTTGTCATCGTATTAGACAATAAAGTACACATTAAATCCACACCATTTTTAACAGTAGGAAAGAAATCATCAGTAACAGCCCACTAGAAATAACTGCATCATAATGAGGAACAAACAAGGCCTTGTTGCCTCACAGTATAATAACTCTTTTACAAAATAACTTCATTCCAAATAACTGTAAGGTGTTGCCACATCTGAACAGTGTCCTCTATTCACTTTGCCGAGCTGTAAATTACTTCAGGTGCTTCATTCACTGCAGGCTGCCCACTGCCCACTTTCATTTAACGGATACGTGCAATTTGTACGTGTACTTACACGCTCACCTCGTAAGCAGAATTTACGGGGAGATTGAGTCTCTACATAGAAACTGCTTCCAGGCGTTACTCCTGCTTCTCCTTTTTTCTCCCCGTCCTCCCGCTAACTGCCCAGCCTAACCTGAACAGCACTATTTTCTTCTTTATTTCTGGTATACAGGTCCAGAGGGACAGCAGACTCGTTACCTGCCAAGGTGTTAATTTGTCATAAGGGACTTGGGGTCACCGAGGTGATAGACTTGATAAAATATACTTTTAAGTGGCTGGAGATGAAAATCAAAGCAGTGTTTGGCTTGGTCAGCCACTAAAACTACTGGCCAGGCTCCCTGCTGTGATGATGCATCCGTATCTGTGCAGCTTGCTGTTGGTATTTTAGTGGCAACTAAAATGCACAGAACAAAAACTTAAAATAGAGTTTCGTGGTGCTCTTCTTTGAAACGTCAGTAAGTATTTTTTACTTTTTTCTCTTTTTCTTAATTATGTTTTCCTTTTAATGAATCTTGTTTCACACAATCATTCCAATTATCCATTAATGACTTAGGGGCAGTAAAACTTCACTGACACTGATTGTAATGAAAACCTGACTGATATTCACTGGTGGGAGAAAAGTAAGA